>NIPQ01044011.1:0-10608 GCA_002806875.1 Lepidotrigona ventralis hoosana | reverse complement strand
ATTACATCAGAATTATAATTAAAACTAGTATTTAAAAGTTTATAAATTTTATCGTTAATAGTATTAAATAATTTTTGTTAAATAAAATATTAATAATAACAAATCACATAGTTAATTTTGTAGTACGGTGAATCGTTAGTTTACCGATCATCGTACCTACATACAGAAAATTTTTCTTTATAATTTTATAGTAATGTCATTATTTATATTATCTATTATTCTTTTCGACTGTTAATTTACCTCAAATTTATTTTATATGCGACGTGCGTATGAAACTGCATCTTGAAACGCAGTGCGAATTAAGCGTATGGAGATACAGAAGATCGTGTCTCGTACTTTCCTATTCTATGTTGAAACGTTCAAAGGATGCAACTAAAATATTTCCCGCCAAATGCTGCTTGCTCACAGCGTATTGTACAATTGTATGTTTTTGCAAGTGTAAAGAGAGAAATAAAGACGAGTAAAAAATGGAAGGATTCGACGATCCAGGAATATTCTTCTCGGATAATTTTTCCGTAGGCGAGTCCAACGAAACGCAGACCAATCTCCAACATTCGAAAAAAAAGTTCATGGAATTTATTAGACAATTCCATGAGGGAAATTTCAATTACAAATATAGGTACATGAATAAGCGTAAAATTTTTATAATATATAGAAGTTAAAAAAGAAAAAAGGGAAAGAGGTTAATAATGTAATGATCTTTTAGAGACACTTTGAAACGCAATTATAATTTGGGTCAATATTGGGTAGAAATCAATTTGGAAGATCTGGCTGCTTTTGATGAATCACTCGCAGAAAAGGTCTACAAGCATCCGACTGAATATTTACCCATATTGGAGGAAGCTGCGAAAGATTTAGTAGATGAACTTACAGCTCCTAGACCGCCAGATGAAGAGAAGGTTGAAGATATACAAGTTTTATTATCCTCGGATTCACATCCAAGTTTGTTAAGGGGAATCAAAGTACGATTTAAAAAAAAAATAATATTTTCCTAAAAAAAAAAAAAAGAGAGAGAGAAATAATCTTCATATTGGGCGTAGCGTTCATTAAATTGCTTTGTTTTAGCCTGATGCAGTTTCTAAACTTATCAAAATACCTGGTATTATTATTTCTGCATCTGGAATCAGGGCAAAAGCAACAAAAATTGCTATACAGTGTCGTTCTTGCAGAAGCATGCAAACTAACATTTCGATAAAACCTGGTTTGGAAGGATACGTTTTACCTAGAAAATGCACAACAGAACAAGCAGGAAGACCAAAGTGTCCTTTGGATCCATTTTTCATAATGCCAGATAAATGTCATTGCGTTGATTTTCAAGTTCTCAAGTTACAAGAATTGCCAGATCAAATTCCTCAAGGTGAAATGCCGAGACACTTGCAGTTGTATTGCGACCGTTACTTATGTGACAGAGTTGTGCCAGGCAATAGAGTTCTTATTTTGGGTATATATTCAATTAAGAAAGTTACTAAAAGTACTACTAACAGAGGAAAAGATAAAACATTAGTCGGTGTTCGAGCACCGTATATAAGAGTCATTGGCATTTCCGTGGACGAAGAAAATACAGGCAGTGGTAAAACAGCATAAAATGATTTTGTAAAATCAATTTTTATTGAAGAGTACTTTTTTTAATTTTCATGATTTTCAGGTATCCATTCGTGCTTCACGAATGAAGAAGAAGATTTGTTTAGACGTCTTGCTTCAGATTCTAATTTATATGAAAGAATTGCAAGGAGTATAGCTCCCAGTATTTTCGGTGCATTAGATATTAAAAAATCTATAGCTTGCCTGTTGTTTGGTGGTTCTAGGAAAAAAATGCCCGACGGACTTTGTAGGAGAGGAGATATTAATATTTTAATGTTAGGTGACCCTGGTACGGCTAAATCACAGTTATTAAAATTTGTAGAAAGAGTTGCGCCAGTTGCAATTTACACATCTGGCAAAGGAAGTTCAGCTGCTGGTCTAACGGCATCAGTCTTAAGAGACCCAGTAACAGTAAGTTCATTCTTTCAACTTTTAAATGTAAATGCATTTGTTTTACGTTCACTAAAATATTTCATTCAATTTGTAGAGGAATTTTGTCATGGAAGGAGGTGCCATGGTTCTTGCAGATGGTGGTGTCGTGTGCATAGATGAATTTGATAAAATGAAAGAGGACGATAGAGTTGCAATACACGAAGCTATGGAACAACAAACAATATCAATTGCAAAAGCAGGAATAACCACGACATTAAATACTCGCTGTTCGGTTTTAGCAGCGGCAAATTCGATATTCGGTCGTTGGGATGAAATAAAAGGAGAAGAAAATATTGATTTTATGCCAACAATTTTATCCCGTTTTGATATGATATTTATTGTTAAAGACGAGCATGAGCAAAATAAAGATGTGACACTAGCCAAACATGTAATGAACATTCATAGTAACGCTGGACAAGTTACAGAGCAATCGGCGGAAGGAGAGTTGCCATTGCACGTTTTAAAAAAATATATTCACTACTGTAGAACGTAAGACTAACTTTTTTTTAGTCAAAATATTTTATTTATTTGTCATTGATTAATGTATGTTTTACAGTCGTTGTGGTCCGAGACTTAGCAAAGAGGCAGGAGAGAAATTAAAAAATCGTTATGTTGTTATGCGAGCTAGCACCAGAGAGCATGAGAAAGACATAGAGAAAAGATTATCTATTCCCATAACAGTTCGTCAATTGGAAGCTATCATAAGGATTTCAGAATCATTAGCTAAAATGCAATTACAGCCCTTCGCCACGGAAATTCACGTGAACGAAGCGCTTAGGCTTTTCCAAGTATCTACTTTAGATGCTGCAATGTCTGGATCGTTAGCTGGTAATCTAGAATTAAGTAACTAGTATATGTATTTTTTACTTATTCTACTACATTCTAAACATATGTAAATATTATTTAGGTGCAGAAGGATTTACCTCGGATGAAGATCATGAAATGTTATCACGTATCGAGAAACAATTGAAACGTAGATTTCCAATCGGAAATCAAGTATCAGAGCAAAATATTGTTAAAGATTTCGTAAAACAAGCATATCCAGAACGTGCTATTTACAAAGTTATTCACACAATGATACGACGTGGGGAACTTCAACATCGTATGCAACGTAAAATGCTGTATAGATTGCACTGAAATGTAATGATTCTTCTTTGCATTTGTGTTATATTTATTTATTTACTATTGTATATATGCTTTCATTTTGTACCGTATTTCATACATTTTCAATGTATAAATATGCATGTCATATTCGAACTACATATTAACATGTTTTAGGACTGCAATTCATCTTTAAACGGATAATGTGGATGATTTTCGACTCTAAAAAGAATTGAAAGGAATTTTACATTTTTATATTATTTGAAATAAAGTATGTTTAATAAATATATTTACCCCTTGAAAAATAAGAAATTAAAAATTCTTCCACGCGCACTCTTGTCTAAAGTACTTAAGGTCCTCGTCTCTTCTTCGTTCAGTGAGAAATCAAACAGGTCAATGTTCGCCTTGATTCTCTCAGGAGATCTACTTTTTGGAATTACGACCACCCCCAATTGCAGTAAGTAACGCAACAAAATTTGTGCTGGTGATCGTTTATGTTCTGTGCTTATCTTTTGTACTATTGGATGTCCCAGAACATCTGGAAAGTCTTCAATGTTATGATTATATTTCGTTTGAAAATGCGTTTTAGCTCCTGGTGATCCCAAAGGGCTGTAGGCTGTTATAATGATGTTGTGCGTTTGACACAATTGTCGTAGCGAATTCTGTTGTAAGTATACATGTAACTCTACCTAGTAATAATTAGAATAATTATTATTGAGATGTAATAAAACTTATTTACATTTCAAACTTACTTGCAAGTTACTCGGTTTAATTTGTGCATTCTCCCATACATTTAACACTTGTTTTTCGTTGAAGTTACTCAAACCTATTGACTTTGTGCGACCTTTTCTTACTTGTTCTTCCATTTCCTGGAACATGAAAAAAAAGACAATAAGCTACAAGTTGTTAGCATTTTACTTATTGATAAAACTATATTAAACCTTCCACACTGAAACATGATCTGTATCGAGATCCAGCACAAAACTACCATCCTCATTAGTCGCTGAAGTACAAGTATCTTCATTTAACTTAAAGGCAAAAGGCATATGAATTAAGTACATATCCAAATAATCCAAAGCAAGCCTTTTCAATGATATATTAAGGAATCTTTCTACATCTGATGGTCGATTACCAAAATTGGGTAACTACAAAAAAAGTAATCAAGTGTCTTATTTTTTTTTTATCTTTATTTGTGTAAATTATACCTTTGACGTGTTNTAAGTACATATCCAAATAATCCAAAGCAAGCCTTTTCAATGATATATTAAGGAATCTTTCTACATCTGATGGTCGATTACCAAAATTGGGTAACTACAAAAAAAGTAATCAAGTGTCTTATTTTTTTTTATCTTTATTTGTGTAAATTATACCTTTGACGTGTTTCAAGACTTTTACCTTTGAGGTAATAAAAAGATCTTCACGCTTCCCACCTTTTTTAAACCATTCTTTTAATACGGATCCTATTGCTTCTTCGTTATTGTAATTAAATGCGGTATCAATGTGTCTGTAGCCAACATCCAGAGCAGTTGTTACAACTTTCTCAATTTCTTCAGGCTTAGCCTACAGAAAACAGATGTGTAACATCATACGAGTTTAAACGAAAATTATGAATTAATCAAAAAAAAAAAAAAATGACAAGGTTCCTTTAAATAATAACTTTTTGTTTCAACAAAAACTTCAGTTAAATCACCTGCCATGTACCCAAACCCACTGCGGGCATATCATATCCTGACAATAATCGTACTGTTTGCATGTTTCTCTCCCTCAATTGGTCTAATGCTGTAAAAGAAATTTATAGGCAATTTAATTTAAGTACGTCTTAAAAAATTGATATTTCATTATTATTGCTATTGTTGTCATGTAACAAGGATTTTAGGATTACCATGAACTATTGTCTTTAACTATATGTTTAGAATTGTCTGCTTTATAGTAGTGCTATTTGGATACAAAATCAATTTCTAAACTTAGATCAAGCTTGTACCGTTCTGAATACATAAGTTCACGTTTATAGAGAAAGAGAATTACATATACGTTCTGTGGACGGATTTATTGATCTGCGGTAAGTTTTATTATAGATGACGTCAATTAAAGTATTTTACGAAATTGTTATTTACATTGTAATTTAAAACGAAAAAAAAAAAGAATAGAAATTTTGTTGCTTCTCAATGCTGAAAATATCCGGGAATATCGCTACATACAGTTTCATAGACGACAATTTAAAATAGCCGGTACCAGAGTGTAGTATTTTGCGTGAGTCTAGGTTCTATTTTTTGTTTTTAATTACTGACGAAACTATGGAAAATAAATAATTCAATTTAGAAAAATTAAACAGGTGAAATCGATAACGTACGTAATGATTGTATCAAACGTTGTTGATTTGTTACTGAAAAACAATTGACACATTGATATTTTATATATCGGCTAGTTAATTTATCGAACAGACATCGTCGATATTTAAGCATATTCGTTGGAAACATATAATAACTCTTTAGAAATTTTACAAGTTGTTTCGCGAACGATATAAAAAAATGGAAACAGAATGAAATGTTCGAGAAGAATGAAATATTTGAGATTCAAATAAATTGCGTGATTATACGCTTCCCGCGCTTATAATAATATCATAGATAAGATAAAATGTAGAACTAATATCTCGCGTTATCAATTAAAATTACTTCGAATACATAATAGCTGTCAAAATCAAAAATAAACGCGAGAAAAGTATTTTACTCAAGAACAACAATTATGATTTTTAAATCATATGAAATTAGTAACTAATAATTCATGTACAAATTAATATGCAATTTGTACAAATTCATATCTTTTTATAAACGCAATTAAAGAAAATAGAACCTAAATAAAAATTTGTTTTAATCTTTAAATATTATAACAAGTATTTTATATCCTGGATATTCTTGCAGATATAAATTTTTCATATATATAAATATATATATATATATATATAAATCATATCTTCTAGTTTATAGTATGATGTGTTTAATCTAGTGATAATTCATATCTCTAGTTTATAGACTATAATATGCAATCTAGTGATAATTCATATCTCTAGTTTATAGACTATAATATGCAATCTAGTGATAATTTATATTTTTAGTTTATAGTCCCACTTACTATATATAATATAATATAATATAAATTATAATTTCACACGTAAAATATATTCTACATATTTGTACAGTTTATTTTATAAGTACAAATGCAACTGTATCTTTAAAATAATTAGAAAATTCAATATTTCCTATTAATGCCTTAGTCCTCATTTCATGAGAAATATTGCGTGTTGGCAATATTGTATACTGCTAGTTACGTGGTAATCTTAAAATGATTACACATTTTTATACGATTGTGTTTGTACGAATATGAAAACTGTATAGTTCGTAAACAAAAGATTATATTTTAAAAATTTCACCGTAATTTGATGATCAAATAACCTCTATCCACGAAATACAAATATGTTGATTTACGATGTTCTGCATAAAGAAAGGGTATACCATTCGATCGTCGGTGATCTTCGTAATTACGGAGTTAAATATCGCTTTAAGAAGAATACGTTCAAAACAGATAACTGCGAAGGGAAACGCGTTTCAAAAAAGGTCTTCAAAACACCTTTGTCGTATCAACCGTTGGATGTCGTGAATTTGTCTTCCGGTGCTATTGTACATGTGCCGGTTTTTGTCAGTCAAGCATCCACATTTTTAGAGAAGTATATTACCCAGGAGGGATTATTCAGGAAAGCTGGATCGCAGCTTAGACAAAAGGAGTTGATAGCTCGTTTAGATAACGGAGGCAGTTTAGGAGAAAAACACCATGCTATTGATGTAGCTAATTGTTTAAAAACTTTCTTCAGAGACTTGCCGGAGCCGTTGATACCGTATATGTACCATGATTTATTTGTACACTGCGTTATGCTGAAAACTTACTGCGTACAAGCATTGTTACTAGCTTGTATCCTTTTACCGCCACATCATCTAAATACTTTGGCATTTTTCATGGAATTTTTAAAGAAAGTAGCAATATACGAGAAGCAAAATAAAATGAGCATTGATAATTTAGCAAAAGTTGTTGGTCCAAATATCATGCCCTTGCAAGTAACCACTATGTCGGCCGTGCAAATGCGTCTTGAATTACATTTAGTTGTCGTCAAGGTGATATATTTATCTTGGAGAGGAACATTAATTTTTAAAGTAGTTTCATTTGTTTAATCTGAAAATATTGTAGATATTAATTGAAAATGCAGAAAGTATTGGTATTTTACCAGATCATATAACACAAGCCATTTCTATGGAAACGATTGGCAGCACAGATAATGAATTAGACGTATCTGATCATTTGCGTTCAAAATTCAAAAGAAAGAAACACCGCAGTGGAAGTCTTACACGTAAGCCACATCTAAGTGCCTCCAACCTCAATCTAAGTATGTCTGTCGATCTGTTCATAGTAATTTATTTCCAAAGTCTTATTTTACTTTTCTGATATTGACTGAAATTTCATAATAATTAATAGTATGCAATAAAGCTTTTATTCTAACATCACTAATTTTATTACTTAACTGTTACTAATTTAATTACTTAACAGATCAGAATTCATTTATCTGCATATAGAATTCTTTTAAAATTTAAATGCTTTTCTTTAGGAATGTTTAACGGTCTAAAAAAGATTGTTGGCAAAAATGCAGCGTCTGAAGATGGTAATGTATGCGATGATCAAAGAATATCTGAAAATCCTAATTCAATGCATATGTCAAATAATAATAATAAGTCTACAAAGAAAAGGAAAGTTGATTATGTTGATCTACCAAGTACAAAGAAGAAGTATGTGCTCATTTTCTATATATGTATAAACAATTATTATGTATTGTGTATTATATATATATATATATATGATAAACTTATGTTTTAGGAGAGTTATAGATAAAACAGATAAATCTAAAAAGATTAGGCTTAGCTTAGATCGTTTTGTATTGAGAAAGCCAGTAAGGATACTACTAAATGATCTTTAATTTACTTATCAATGACTTATCAAGTTTGATTATAATAGTGCTATATAATATTTTCATATTTACAGAAAACTGTTGATGAAAGTACAGAATCATGTACAAGCATTTTTGATACTCAGACAGAGCGACGTTGGAGTTCTGTTTGTGGTTCGTGTGATTCACAAAGAACATACAGAACATACAGTGATGGTTCGTCGCACTTAAAATTAATTTTAAAAGACAGCGAGACAGCGAACGAACTCAAAGAATACAATAACATGTTTGGTGACGTAGATGTTAATTTATCAGACGATAATGACGAGCAGGACTTGTTAACAAAAAATGATATTAAATCTAGCGAATGGCATGCGCAATTAAATTCAAGTTCGCGAGATGACTTAGACAATTACGATGAAAGATGTGCCTTTCCATTGAAACGAAGATTAACTGTAAATAATTTTGAAACATATTCACACGTTCAAGTCACATCTGTGGATAATCAATCGGAGGAATATGTTACAATACCTAAAAGCGAGTATGAAGAAATTAAAAATAGAGTTTCAGCAATCGAGTCTCGTCTTTCTCAAGAATTGAAATGTGTAAATAATGAAAACAACGAGGAGAATGATTTATTACTACATTCTGTAAAAAAAGTACAAACTGCGTATGAAAAGACATTGGAAGAATCTAGTATTGAAACTACAGTATCAACAGACTATTTAGCTAGAAAACTTGGTAAAGAACTTAAAATTAGGAGATCAGATGAACATAAAATTATCAGATCTCCAAGCGCTCGGAAAATAGGAAGTTTAAGAAGAAGGTCACAGGAAAGAATGATGAGGTAATAAACTGTCGGGTTTTTTTTTTTTATGAGCTATGTAAATTTTATATTTTTATAGCTCACGATTGAAAATTTATTTTCTCATTCTTTTAGTAAACGTGTGAGACGAACTGCTTCGTGGCACATTTCTCGAGGTTCAGACTTACAATCTAATCAAGACTTGAGTAATGCCGACTCCCGTAACGAGAAAACACTTTTATTGAATTATACAAAAGGCAATGATTACTTACGACCTATATCTACTTCTCTTTGGGAAGAAGAAAAAAATAATATAATGTTGAACAATGTAAGCGATGAGTTAAAAAATTCAAAAAAATTCAGTCACAGTTCCCTTCAATCGGTCAAAGATCGAACACATACGGCAGTACGTCGAGTATCGTCTTTCCATGGCAATGAATTTGCAAACACGGCCCATTTGTATCCCGATGATAAAGTTGATAAACTAAAAAAGACGAACAGCCAACAAAACGTGAGTTTCAACTCTGCTACGTCTGCGAATAAGTTGAGTTCAAGATCCGAAGGGAAAAAGAAAACAGTCGTGTCGTGGAGGGATGCAGATGGATATTTCAAATCGACAAACCAAACGAATACTCCAGTTACTCAAACCGGTCGCGCGTCGATCGCAAAACTGAGAACACAGAATGCAGGAATGGTATTGGCTAAAGCGAAATTGTTCGATGAATGTACGGCGAAAACATATTCCCAAAATGCATGTATGAACAAGAAAAATGATTTGCCTAGTACAGAGAACGATCAGTGCACCAATAATACTATAAAGGAAAATTGTGAAGCGATGGAATTATATCGGAGATCGAGCAAAAATATAAAAAACAGAAATTCAAAAACAGCATTAAAACACCTTCCTTCTTGTAGTTTGATGGAAATCGAAAGCAAGAAAGAGGATATTGAAATGTGTCGCAATATCCCCAGAGATTCTATGGTGCGCAATACTATGGCCAGCCATCAAAAAGAAAATAAAACATCGCCCAAAGTACCTATGAACACAATGTTGCAAGACTCTAGATTAACTATTCATAAAGTTGATAATAATTCGTTGTGCAAAACTCCTCATATTAAAAAACCATTGACTGTAAAGACACCTAGAAGCGGCAAGGCATTAGTGAGAAGACCCCTGGTGGATTCTCGCAGGACACCTCTAAAAGCAGTTAGTCAATTAGGAACTCCCAAATATCAGAGTCCTAAAAGTATTTTGAAGACACCGAGAAATTAGTTCACCAAGGTACAAATTTATCAGAGACGTGTTCAAGAAAATCTGCCTTGCAATATACTTTCAATTATAAATTGATAAGAGTACTATTGCATTAACATTGCGTTGCGTTAGCTTAGAATGTCAAGTCAGTCAAAGTTTAGAAAAAAAAACTATATTTTCATTACAACACAATATTTTTTATTAGTAGTATTTTTATGAATGAAATAGATTGTCGTAACTATAACATAGAGGAATATATTAAATATATTGCATAAAAGTATGTGATGAATATACTGAGGAGATAATCATACATTTTAATATCATATAATATAGAACATTTTTAGACAAATATTTCGCTTAAAGAAGTTATGTATTTATATATATAAAATGTCTTTTTTTGTATTTGTTCTTGTAATATATATTTATATATATATATATATATATATATAT
>NIPQ01044004.1:0-10763 GCA_002806875.1 Lepidotrigona ventralis hoosana | reverse complement strand
TCGTTTGTCGCGGATTATTTCCAGTAATATCTCTTAAAACATTACTGTCCATGGCATTTTCCAGTTTGCCTGTTTTAGTTCATTTCTCCGGTGAAAAATTACCGGCTGCGAATTTCTTTTTCTTTTCATTTTTTCTTTCTTTCTTTCTTTCTTTCTAAGATTTATATAATCCCTCCTCCCCTTTAAAATTTATGCTTTTTTGCGCGATTTCTTTCCCCGACACTTTCATCCAGGTTTCTAGCTTCTGCAATCTAATATCTCGCCGATGAGATGAATTTAGGTTAGGAATGAAGTGTTCCATATCAGAGGTTAACCTAACTTTTACGGCCGTCAACTGTTTTAAAAATTATTCACTGTTTGCGTGATCATTTAGTTTCAATTTCGATTCTAACAACAAATAATCAAAATAAACAAAATAAATGATATATATATGTGTGTGTATGTATTATTTTATTAAATAGATCAGATTATTATTTTGTATTTTATTAGATTTATATATATATAGATAGAATCTAACAAAATTGAAGTTAAAGAATATTTATTATCGAAGTCTGATCAAATTGATTTAATTCATACGATTGTCAGCGATTTTGTTGCATTGGTAATTGAACGATTCGTATTATCTTTGAAAATGTCAGAAATGCACAATATTAACAATATTAACAAGTTTAACATACCCGCCGCTGCTGATTGAATCTACATACACATACAGAATACGTGTACATGTTGTATCAATTCTATTATCTTAGTCAATTATTGTTTGATTCCAATTGCGAATAATATAGCGTGCAATTATCGTGCTCGAGAATGCGTGCACCTCGACAGAAGCATTTAACAAACGAAATGAAATCAAGCAAATTGGAAATTGTTATTTAAAAAGAAATCTCTCTCTCTCTCTCTCTCTGATGACAAAGAAGAAGATTCTCAATTAAACTCGAGGTCCGCGAAAATCTGAGGGGCTAAGAAGAGAGAAAAAAATTACAGAAATACCTTTGCAAGGCAAAGATCTCGGTTCAAAGGTCTCCTTTAATTTCATTCTTTTTTTTAAGTAAAGAAAGAATAAAAAAAAGAGCAGAAAGTCGTTATTGATGTTACACACTCGAGGCGGCCTAACCTCAGGCCTGATTAAAATATTATCCAGCGAATTAGAAATTTAGATTTTACAAGGGAGGAAGTGAAAAGGTTATTCGATTAGTCAGTTCAAAAATCACCTCTCGGACTAAAGATTTTAATTTCTCAAGAGAGAAAGTTATTAATTATCTAATAAGTGACTTGATCTTTCAAGAACTACAGAAATGAAACATTTTCAGAATCTCACTGGCTCGTAGATCTTTCAACGATAGTTCCCCCTTATAAAAATGCAAAATATGCGGTATATTCGGTGGCCAGATGGCCTGCAAGGGTATATCGTTGTATTTTCGAAGGGTGAAAAATTCGATGGCTACGAGGTCGAAACTCCACCCCTCCTCATATACCTTTTTCACACCGTGTTGATTTTATTGACATTCCGAAGTTACAAAAATACACGGTGCAACCGATGGAACATCGGTAGAAAAATAGTCTACGCCGGTTGGAATTTTCTCAGATGTTATTGCGTTTCATCGAACAGAGTACTTTCCCAAGTGTCGGCTAGTATCCAAGATAAACGTCAAACGATAAATACACCGAAACCGGCTCGCTTCCACTCTATCGGACGGGAATTGGAACCGTTATTTTACTATCCGAGGATTACTATCCTGTTACATTATTGTCGCACGATCTGAGAATCACATGCTGCGTTGATTCTTTGAATTTTAAAATGGTCGAGATCGTTATCGTTGAACTTTCTTCTGTTATTAATTGGCAAGTTCCAAAGGTTCATTTGCACTGATTATTTTCACTTTTTAACCACACTGCAAGTGTAATGTAATATTTATAAAATTACAAGCAATCGTGACGAATAATAATATTCATCAGATTCATAAATTCGCGTCTTTGATTTAATAAAAAAAAAATTTACAACAAATAGCGCTGATTATTACCGGCGTTCTGAAGTTTTTCGACAAACTTCTAAACTATACTGGGAATTAAGAATAAGCGAGACGAGGCTGGTCAGAGTGAAACAAAGCGGAGCCACCGGAATCGATTGGACATATTAAACAGGCCGGTTAAACGGTGATACAATGGTTCGTTTAAACTCTTCAAACCCTCGATCCACTCGAGCTGCTCTGCTTTTCGACACTTCTGACGCTCTGGCGCTCCGGTTCATTTCGAACTCGATATTACGCGGTCTACCGATTTCCCAACTAATTGCTAATACATTCGTTGGGAATTCTTCCCGCTGACGTGTTCCTGGTGTTTCCAACCTCCTCAGTTTCCAACTCGCTGAACAATCGAAACAACTCGCGAAACGTTCCGTGAAAATCGCTTCGCGCCGCCGCGTCCAACTTCTTGATACACAAGCGATAATTGAGAATTTTCCACGCCGAGAGTTTATAGAGAACCTTGAACTGCAAAATTTACGGGCAACGTGAGAAAGTGTACGTGCTCAGATTCCGTGTGAATCGATTCGTTTTTGTGGGAAATTGTATTATTTATTTAAAAGCGAGTTCGGATCGGAGAAAGATAAACCAATCACGCCGAGAACGTGATAAACACGCGAAAAACCAATGCAACGACTTCGAAGATTCACGAAAATATTTTGCGTTCTGTACTCGTATTATCAAAANACCCGTATTATAAAAAAAAAAAAAAAAAGAAAATCACTCAATTAAATGTCTTTCTCTAATTATTTATTTATTTCATTCAAATCACAACGATTGTACGAAATACGTTTAAATAATAATAATCATCGTCATCATCATCACGTACGCACCTTTTTCTCTTTTATTCCAGTATTTTAATTTTTCCGAGAGATACATTGAAGCGAAGTGATTTGGTAGGGAAATCGAAATTTCGATACGGAATTTTATGAGGTCGCGAGAGAGTCAGTCTGTGAAAACTCGGGAAGTGAACTGGCTGTTCCCAATAGTTGTGATACGCGATATCGACTCTGCGGGTTGATGATAACGACGCTAATTAACCCTTTCGTTTCTGGTGTCGACGATAGTCGTCATCCGTGAAACTATCTGAACTGAATCTAATCCAAAGCTAATCCAATCCCGTCACTCTCACCTCTCGACATTTCTCCTCCATAAAGTAGTGATAAATAATACTACGTGCGTAATCAATAACAATAATATTGTGTTTTAATGGATAAAATTTTATGCAACGAGCAATAATAATATTGTGCCTTAATTATTAACGTAACAGGTATTAATATTATTAAAATCTTTCAAAATCTAATCAGTTCTCATTATGGCAAGAAAAATTAACATTGTCCAAATAATCGACGCAAAGTCAATCAAGGACAAACACTGATCTTCAATGAAAAATGATGAAAAAAAAAACATTCTTGTAAAAAAAGGAAATCTATAAGAAGAAAATTTGCTTTCGAAGATCGTTTGAATTTTGACAATTTTTACGATGTAAAATCATCTTTGGAAAAATCAAAGTGCGAAGGCAGAGGTCTTCTTGAGCTTTAAAACTCAATCGGTCGAACCGATTGTTATACGACTTTGTTCCACGATAACAGTTCAAATCGTTCAGTTACGCTATCGTACACTTTCGTAAAATATTAAGAAAGTTAACATTTGCAACAGATACTACAACAGAGTTGTAGTCTATCTACTTTCTAAAGAGAAAGAACACTTTCTAAAGAGGAACGTGCGAAGCTGATGGAATGGGGGTTAAACACTGTCGCGACGAACGGATTCGAGTCCCGGTTGACCGGAAGCTTGCAAACGAAATTCAGGTCCCCTCGAACGAAATCGAATTTCCACGCCGGGAGGAAAAGGAACGGGGTACTTGCTTAGACGCAATATCAATCGAAAGTTCCGAGCGGTTGCTCCGCGATGGGACTCCATAACGAAACGAGTTCGAGTTCGGCAAACGTTTCGACGAACACCAGGACAACAATAAACACGAATTCGTTCTGTTTGCCACGACGATGAACCGTTCGACAATAGGGAGGCGAAAGAGAGAGAGAGAGAAATCCTCGAGGAGTCTATGTGTGCAAAAGAACAAAGAGGGAAAAGACAGGAAGCAGAGGGCGCTCGGCAAACGAGCCAACCGCTGTTTACCTCGCCACGGCTGTTTCCGTTTGCTTCGCCAGCAAACGTGACGACGCAAGAGGATGATGTTCCTACTGGAGCTACCTCGAAGAATCTCTCTCGTGAATCGCGTGCTTTTTTCACTGTCCAGTGATTTCTGTTTTAGGTTAGGTTTCGTTCTTTCGAAACTTAACTGTATCACCGTGTTTATCATTAACCCCTTGACATACAATGACGTCATGCGTTTCCTAAGAACCTGTTGAAATTGAATTATTAATTTGTTCTTTAATCATTCTTTTTTTTTTATTAATTTTGTTTATAAGCATTGCGTTTACAACATTTTTTGCGGCAATATATAAATATAATAAGAGTAGGAAAATTATCTCTGTCAAGTTTACAACACAAATGTTAAAATGAAAGATGAGTATCATCTTATCGAATTTCACTTAATTCGTGTGTCAAGGGGTTAATGATTGGAAACTCAACATCGTGGTGTGATATTTATGCTAACTATTAAGATACAATAGATAGTTGTGTTAACTATTATGGTACAACAGTAACGACTACTAATCTGTTATACCTTAATACATCTTAATGCTATAATATTAATATATTATTAATATATTGTATTGATGTATAATAGTTGTACTAACTAATATATCTTAATGCGTGGTGTAATATTTATGTTGACTATTAAAATGTAATAGTTATATATATAAGATATGATAGTAACTATTAAGGTATAATAGTTACTATTATAATTATAATATAGTATATATAGTATAATATAGTATATTATAATATACTATTAAGGTATAATAGTTATATCTTAATGCTAACTGTTATATCTTAATACACTTTATTAGTACTATAATATTAATATTTTAATATACTTTATTAATGCTATAATATATATTATTAATATATTAATGTATAATAATTAAGCTAACTATTAAAGAGATCATACAAATCTTTTGAATCAAATTTGAAGGGAGCCTAAAGGACAAGGAAATCAGAGTATTGCTAGTCAGAAATTTTTCTGATTTAAGGAACTTCACTGAGTTCTCAGAAGAATGGAATGGTCGTTGCACTTGAACCTAACCTAAAACGAGTTTCAAAAACTTTTCAGTTCTTCTTCAGTTCTCGTTCAAAGGGAAGAAAGCCAGCAAAGCTTGAATATTCCTACCTTGAAACGAATTTGACTTAAGATTTGAGAAAATCATTATATCGTTGTATCCTGAATCTAACCTAAAAAGAAGTATGGAACTCTCGTGCAGGAAACAATGCAATACATACTTCTTAGAAATGTTCCAAGATGTAGTATGAAAGCCGTGGATTCTTCGAGAGGAATGACATCTATCTGAGAATTCCCCTCTTCGTGAACATATTTAAACGAGCTTGAGGAAAAGATGTATGGAAAGAATGGTAAAAATAATATTTGGACATTTGTGGAATTTCTGACAGGTGGAGGAAACGCGATTCAGAGCACGAGCCCGTGTTACAAATGTATTCCATTTCCTCGGTGTAACGACTCGCTTTTCACTCCACAACCACTATAACCAGTTTTCCGGGAAGCGAGGCCGTTCAGTTACAATATGTTAAGTACGAATCTCTCGAAATTGCAGCCGGCACGACAACACCGTCGAATATATGTATACCGCGATAAATTGCAGATAATAATTTCGTTGAAAGGACAGTGAAATCGATTTCAGTGGGAACAGGTACGAAGAACTTGTTTTCTGTTTGATTCTTGGCAAATTATCATTAAAAGAATATTATCTAGGTTAGCCCTTTGAAATCGTCAAATCCTACATAATATAATAATTTAATTTTTTTTTTTCAAATTTCATCGTTTCATTTCAATTCCACTACATTTTATGGTGTCAATTTGAGCAATAATTTAATTGTACAGAATAATTAATAAGTTCCCTAATAAAGTCAGATGATTTTCGAATTGTTAGTAATCTTCAGTCGCACCAATAATACTTTAAATCTTGAGGATTAGTTTTGTAAACTACGCTTGAAAATCTTGTCTCGCAGTTTTGTATTTTAAACGTTTTAACTATTCTTCTATATATATATATATATTTTGAAAGTCGAATAAATATAGAACGTATTTTCGCGCAGTGAGTTTCAGTAGAATTCCTCGGTCATTGATCAGGCAAGTAGTTTGCTCTTTCATTAACGAACAATATCCTTCACATCTAATATTTCTCAATATCAATATCAGTGATTAGTAAAAATGTTGTATTCACGAATATTGTGTTAAATGTATCGTACACATGCAAAATAATATACATGACGTATTAAATAAAATAATACACGTAATAAATGTACTACTGTATAAAAATGTGTGTATTAAAAATATACCTTAATTGTTAAAATATATATTAAATGTTAAATATAATAAATATTAAATATAATTATTAAAATATATAATATTATTATAAAATATATAATATTGAATATAATTATTAAAATAAATCTTAATTATTAAAAATATAGAAATTATGTGTATTAGTAATTCAATTAACAATCAAGCTAAAGCTAATACGAAGAACAAGTGAAACTGGAGTGGAAACCCCGGATTCCAAGGGTTATAACCTAAAGTATGAAAACAGTCGCGAAATTCCTAGAATTTTCGACAAACATACTGCTCCAATATCTTGCACGTAACTCGCCGTACGTAGCTTACTAAATACCATTTCAACTCCCTTCGCCCTGTTTTATGTCTGTTTTTAAGCCAGGCATTAAGTCTGTAATGAACTCGATCTGCTAATAGTTCACGGGAACTGAACGTTGAACAATTCTCGATTTCAATTGCTGCCGGCGAGAATGTTGCCCGTTGCAAATGTTTCCACAATTACGAGCTGACTTCGGACATCGTTTCGTTCGGATATTATCGCAGCCAGTCGTTTCAGAAATTATTTTCAAGCGAGAAAATAACTTGTTCGACCGACGTCTACCTCTCAATTAGGAAATTATTAAATTATTCGCAATTGATTTTATTGTCGGCGAAGTTCACACAAACTGTGTCCAAGGATTAACGATCGAACGTTCGTTCGATACATTTTATGACGGAGATTGTTTGAAATTTCGTGTTAAAAACCTACTGTTTTTCAATTATCTTAGGATTTCGAGATTCATTCGACATTCATGATTGTTGGGAATTTCATTGGATAAGAAACGACATTGATTATTTCGAGTCATCTTTTTTGGAAATATTGGGGTCGTCTTTCTTTTCAACGCCTCGTGCATTAAAAACCTTCTTCCTGTTGATATTAATCACAAGACTAGAAACATTCCAAGATACATATATAATGAAACCAGCTCGTCCTTCTCGATTGTAATTATTTAATGTACGTATCCATTAATTAATTGGAGTTTCGATTAATTAAAATGAGAAATATTTCTAGACACGATGGAAAAAGAAACGCAAGTGTGCTGGTCTCAATTACAATTGTTCAATATATTAATGAATATTAATGAATATATCAATTAATTACGACAACAAGGCTACTCTTCTTTCTCACTATAATTACTCCCATCATGAAATTTTGTTTTCTCTCTGAATCCTATCGATTCCCCCTGGAATTTCGATCTTCATCCCCACTCGCCGAGAATTCGATTCCCTTTATCGTCTGGCGTATTATTCGAGCAATCTTTCCCGCGACAGGATCTCCTCGAAAGGTTTTCAAACTTGCAGTTTCATCGCCGCAGAACCTGACCCGGCCAGGTCCTTAGGATAACAGATTATTTGTCCAACTATCGATCCGTGCAGATGAGAGACTGTTCGACGGGACAAGTCGAGGAAGCCAGGAGCAATTGAGCAACCTCGAAGACCGCAGTCAGTCGCGGTTGTTGCCAAGGGAGACATTTTTGAAGAAGTTATCAACCACTGATCTCGGGACTACTACTATGCTTTCACACGAAAATGTCTTCGACGTTTATTTCGATTTTCTGGCGCGAGTTTGCTTTCCTCAATCGAGATATAGGATAGCCACTGATAAACTGAAGGGTTTGAAAGAGTCATAACTTGTTCGTTTTCAATCTTTTTTATTTTCTTTTTTTTTTTTGGTTTTTCACACATAATACTGACAAAAGTCCATTAATTATATTTCGAAATAAAAATGATAAGAAATTTAAAGAAAAAACATGTGTTTTGTAAAAGTTATTTTTATTTAATATCATTCGGTCTTTCAGTGGCCTGCCTACACTCTGAAGTTTCATTACAACTAATCGTTTGTGCATCGATAGATTCGTGCTCGTTTAAAGAAAAGTTGAAAGTTTCGAATTTTATTTTCTGTATGCTTCTTCTTTCGAACGTGAAACCATAATTCCTTGCCACGATTAGTAGATAGTAAAAGATTGAGAGTACTGTGTTTTAACGTGCTAATAATAATAAAAATTGATGCCAATCTTCGAGAAGAAGATTCACACGCATTTGTTACATTTATATTACTCTTCGTGGAAATAATTTCGCACAGGCGTGAACGAAATCACCGTAAATTTACTTAAGTGGCAAAGTGACTTCGCACAGGCGTCAATTCTCATTCGGTGTGTTAAAGATCAGTTTTACTAGGAGCGAGGAGAAATATCCAGATACTTTAGCTCTACTTTCAGAAGAGCAGCAAGTCAAGCGGAGAAGTCGAAAGTCGAAAGTCGAAAGTCAAAAGTCACAGTAAGAATCGAGCAGTTCGAACAGTCGAGTCGAATTGAAAAGTTACAGAGAAGTCGCCGAGGCGACGTCTAATCGTATAATTCGCCGAATGAAGTACGTTTATACTACGTGCAATATACTCACAGTGATAACAATTACGACGATTATTATTACGCCAGAACTATCGAAGATTAAAGGATAAAATCCCCATCAGGAATAATGGAATTAAAGGAAAGATATTAAAACTAGAAATATTTCACGAAATAAGTGAGAATACGAGCTTTACACAGAATTTTAGTCTCTGAAATACCTAACCTAAAAGTTACTAGTGGGTTTAAATTACTAATTTCTAGTATTGATCGACCAATGCTATCGTTTCGATCATTTTGGTAGTATAATATACTTTATATTACTACTTAGTATATAATATACTATAATATACTTTATATTAGTATTTAGTATATAATATACTATAATATACTTTAGTAGTATAATATACTTTATTTATACTTCTATGGTAGTATAATATACTTTATATTACTACTTAGTATATAATATACTATAATATACTTTATATTAGTATTTAGTATATAATATACTATAATATACTTTAGTAGTATAATATACTTTATTTATACTTCTAATTTATAGTTCTCTTTATTTATACTTCTTTATTTATAATATCTTATTTATACTTTTATTGGGAGACGACTATTACGATTATGTGAATAAAATTTGGAACAAGTCTGCAGAAGTCGGATATTTAATAATATTTATAGTTCTCTTTATTTATACTTCTTTATTTATAATATCTTATTTATACTTTTATTGGGAGACGACTATTACGATTATGTGAATAAAATTTGGAACAAGTCTGCAGAAGTCGGATATTTAATAAATCTTCTTTTTAAAGAAGTCTAATTCTCTTCTGAGAAATTACCGACAAATCATTGATTGGCAAGTAATTATCGATGGTTGATAAATAATACTACCCCCGGCTTGAAATATAAAATATCGTCGTGGATTGCTTGAAATATATGAAAAAACTAGAGTTAGGATTTAAATTACCGACAAATCATTGATTGGCAAGTAATTATCGATGGTTGATAAATAATACTACCCCCGGCTTGAAATATAAAATATCGTCGTGGATTGCTTGAAATATATGAAAAAACTAGAGTTAGGATTGTCATGCACAAAAGGTTCCAACGTAACATCATAATTAATTGTACAGATGGTGTAATAAAATGGTTTCTTAAAATACACCTTCAGACCAATAATAAATAAATATCCCCCACTATTAAACAACACCAAACTATTTGCACAAAAGGTTCCAACGTAACATCATAATTAATTGTACAGATGGTGTAATAAAATGGTTTCTTAAAATACACCTTCAGACCAATAATAAATAAATATCCCCCACTATTAAACAACACCAAACTATCAATTACATATTAGACAATTACATAAGATTCTTCAAAATACATTCTCAAAATTGTTTTAAATTAATAGCAAATAAATATCCCTCGCTATTAAACAAACATCAAACCATCAATTACATATTAGACAATTACATAAGATTGTTCAAAATACATTTTCAAAATTGTTTTAAATTAATAGCAAATAAATATCCCTCGCTAAACAATTAAACAAACACCAAACTATCAATTACATATTAGACAATTACAAATACATTCTCAAAATTGTTTCAAATTAATAATAAACAAACATCCCTCGTCATGAGGATATAGATAATACCATCAATACATACAGGCAATTATGTATATGAAGGTAATATAATAATAAGTATTATTACTGCCCTTCGTCACTCCACGTTATTTCAATTTCAAGTTTTTAACTTTAATTTTAATTTCGAAATCCTCAACGCGGGGCTCGGCGAACGAAACTTTTTTCAGCAAAAACAGTTGCCAACGTACACGGTGTATGTATGCCGGATGATAGACGTTTTA
>NIPQ01043965.1:0-10582 GCA_002806875.1 Lepidotrigona ventralis hoosana | reverse complement strand
TACTGGGTGGTGATCCTTGGACGCACGCTTCATCGAAAGCGTGTATCAGAGGAGAGGGGGAGAGAGTTTGGTAGCACGTGCACGCGAACAGGAGGGCTCGTACAGCCACAGCCTGCTTCTCACCCCCGTGGCTTTTAAAAGGCCTCCACCGAGAGCGCAGGAGGAGCGAGAGGGGAGGGAGGAATGGAAAAAGAACGGAAGAGGCCGTTTAAGCCGAACGTGGCTCCGGTGCCCGACTGAATAACACAAAGCGACTGTCCCGGGTCCCCCTTTCGCTGTGGTTACACGCCTAATGGCGTAAATAGTCACTCTCCGAGTGGAGAGACTCCCTAGCTAGTTCTTCCAATCTTGTCCTTCGACTTTTTCGTCCAAGAGAAACTTGATTGCCGCTAGAATGCTCGTTTTCACGATGTTTGGACACGTGTTTTCGGATGGATTCTTCAAGTCATCGACGTACGCCAGTTTAGATTCGTTGAAAGCAGAGTTGCTGGAATTATTACAACGATTAAAACTCCAATTTATAGACTGGCAGGGTTTGACACTCTGTAGGATGAAAATGTTGCATCAAAATTGCTGAAATTACACTTAAAGTTGATTTCAATCGATTGGACGCGATGGTTATTAAGATATTCAACGAATTTCTCTATAAAGCTCAATGAATCTTGACAGTGGAATCGTATGAAAATGTTGCATCAAAATTGCTGAAATTACACTTAAAGTTGATTTCAATCGATTGGACGCGATGGTTATTAAGATATTCAACGAATTTCTCTATAAAGCTCAATGAATCTTGACAGTGGAATCGAAAGTTTAACTAGAAACGAATTACCCCTCTAAATGGTCGAAACTCAACGTATTGAAATTAAAACGAAAAGGCAGCTTAATCGCAAGCGAGGGGAACCTCGTGGTTCGACTTTCCCCGCTCTCGATAAGAAACTCAAACAACCTTCCATTACTAAGCAGAAATATAATCGAAACTACTTTCAATAACAAACTTGGGAAGCCGGTTCGACGCACGCTCGCATTAAAATCTGTTTTCCCATTCGGTATCGCCGATCTTCCCATACAAATATCGCGTGTACATCCAAGTTGCACGGCATGCAGCCGTGATTCCATCCGCCACCCTAACGATCCGTTATTACATTGATAAAGTGCATAAACACCGCCAGAAGGCTTTTTTTCCTTCCCCACTATCGCGCTCGAATGAAACATAACCTCGAAAAAAGGGAAAAACAGAAAGTGAATAATCAATCGATAAGTGAGATTCCTTTGTTTTCGCGGAAGAATTGAAGGTTAGATTAAGTTCAGTCCAATTTTCACAATTTCAGTTGTAACATGACACGAAAGAGATTAATTTTTTTTTTTTTTTTTATTACTAATAGGTTACGAGTGTCTGTTTTCGAATCGTTCGATTGTCGCCCTGTCCCCTTTCACGAGGATACTAATAAAAAAGTTTTACTCGCTAGGGAAGTTCGACTCGTGGGAAATGTTCTGCGCGCTCATTTAGGATGTTCGCTCTAAACACTTTGTTAGGACCTTTGGCTGGTTTGCGACGGGGATAATATGGGACCTGGTGTTTTCTATGGGGCGTTCAAAGATAGAAGATACCACGAATTAATTTTGACTGATTGAATTTTAAATGATACAGCTCAAAGGCCCTAGAGATTCGTGAAATCTTCAACTTCAACTACAACGACAGAAATGCAATTGTTTGCTAGCTAATCTGCCCTGGCGGCGAGTTAAACGGCACGCACACGTACGTATGAATATGTATGTGCAGGCGTGCCAACACACCACACTGCAGCAACAGCGGGTCTGCCAACAACAGAATCGGAACAGAGGATCATGGCTCGGCCAACTGAACATGCCATATCGTGGGATGGGTGAAGGTAGCCGAACAATTAAAATTTACTATCGCGTAACCAATAATGTTCCGTTGTAATTTAAAACACCATGGAAATGAATCAACGAATAAATGATTCAATCGTTGCAGATGAGTTTTCGAAGTTTCGTTCTCGCTTGAAACGTTTTAACACGTTATCATCTATCGTTCGGACATCTAACATTTTTTTTATCAACATTTACCGGCGCAACTTCGGTAACGACTTCATCGATTTGCAAGAAAAGAGCGAACAGCAAAGGTCGACGGGCTTCTATCTAGAATTTCCGCTCGGCGGAGCAAACTTTCGCTGCCCTTGCCTCTAAACAAACGATCCCTGAACCTGAAACACACGCATTCCTGCTCTAACGTCGCGTTCTACCATCATCCTGTCAGCCATCACATTGCGCGCATTTCTACCAAATGTAACCCATCTCCACAGGCCGAATTGTCACACTTTTACCTATACATGTGTACACGTTCACCGGTGTACTCTGATGTAACCCACATTGATGTCACGCCGGACAATAAAACCAGCGGGGGACGCCGAGTGAAATTAGCGATGGAATTATTTCGAGCGACCAGCCGCGTTGAAATTGAAACTCCGCCAAAACGGCGGCCGGCGGTAATTTCGTGAATTCGAAATCTCGAGGCTCGACGAAACGGCATTTTTATTCGCCCCAGTCACTTTCCACTTTCATTATTCAAATTGTTCGAATCTCTCTCTCTCTCTTTTGGTTGTATGAAGTGTGTGCGTGTGAAATGAAACGGTTATCATTATACACAGCAAGGGAATGCTCGGTGTTATTAACATCGACGGAGGAACGCGCACGCAGCGACGAGGAATTTATCGAAAATTAATCGAACGTCAGTCAATTAAAACGTGCGTGTCGGTCTACGGAGGTTAACCTCTAAAAGTCGAAACGTTTTATAAGCATACTGTTATGTCTATGAGTGATGTTAAACCCAAGTTGGATGGCGCTTGTAATATCTCAAATAACAAATCAATATCAAATGAAAAATTGTAAAATTGGATCGTCAATGGTCCCGCATATAGCATATAGTACAGTTTCAGAATTATTCTCCTGACTTTATAGCATCGTATCACAAACAACCCTTAGTTTGATTATAGAATTAGTTAGATTATAAAAGTCAAAGCGTTTTACGTTCAATTGATCTAAATACAAATTGCATCTATGCTTCAGAAACATGTGATAAAAATATTGTGCCTGTAGATAGACTAGCTAGACTATCAACCCCTTGCGGTTCCTAGTGATAATCTAGGGATTCCTAGATGACTCCGATATCGCGATTCCTGCTGGCTCACGTTCCCCTTTCGCGTTACGCGATCTGATATCGTGTAATCTTACCGGGCACGAAGCTAGCTAATATGACATTCACGAGACACGTGACTAATGCAATAATGCGTGCTTCAGGGTAGGGGGCAGCACCGGTACGAAAGCTTCTGGAAACTACATGCTAATTGCACGGAAATTAGAATTTAGATTAGCCGAATGTTATTTCTGACGTAACGCCCCTGTTGTTTCGCCAGCCAATTAGCCTGAGCGAATTCTACGCGAGGAGGGGGAGGAATTCAATGTTAATGTCAGCTCTCGCTGGAAATTCCCCCTCCTCTCCCCCACCCCGCCCCCTGTCTGCGCTACTTGGTTTTATTTAGAACGGAACGACGAAGAAGGAGGAAAACGTCTGAGCATTGAAATCGTGCCGTACGATAAATCCTAGAAAAATGAAGTTTAGTAGCCAAAAATGTTTTATTTCGGGGGAGGGGGGAGGGGAGGCGTCGAATATTTTTGGATCCTGATATTTTCACAAGTCTTGGCGCGTCAACTGAAACGAACGAAGTTCCTTTTCACTGTTAAACTTTTGACGAACACGCGGTTAGATGAGATTAGAATTAACGCCTGAGTGTGTATTAGGCTAATGAGAAAGTTAGGTTAGACCGGTGGAGTGAACTAGATCGAAATTAATATTAAGTCTGCGATAAGTTCCGCCAAGTTAATATTGAGTTAACATCGGCTCGAATTTACGAGAAACAAAAGCTTGTGTGCCAGATACTGCACTCAGGCGGTTTGTTTCAGTAATTATCCCCAAATTGTATGTGAATCCCCATTATGGAAAAGTGTTGGGACTTTGTGTCAATTCGTACTGATCCCGGTCGAACGTAACTTTCGTTTGAATCGTTGGTATCGTTCTGAATTAGAGAACCGATTCCTAGTAATTTTGGTTTAACCTGATTTTAGTTTGGATTTAAGTGAATTCAACGTTCATTAACGTGATTCTCCTGGGCCGATTCTGATAGTGACCTAATCTTAGTCTGGTTCCAGTTTAACCTAATTCTTGGCTTGCTCGTAGCTGGTAATTATAATTTCTCGGTTATCTTATATTTACAGAATCGAAATTGGTTGGTTCGATACTGTCGGGATTATGATTCTTTGTTTTTAGAATTTAACAACAGTCGCAATAATTAAATTCTTGGACATTTTTAATTGCACGCGAACACTTTCACTGCTGCATTTAAAATTGCTTTGAAATCAAAGTGAGAGAAAAGACATTTCACACGCACGAGCCAAGTATTATATAACAACAAACCTTCGACAGTGAAATTATGAGTCTCGCCGGGAAAGGGAGAATCTCTCTTTTACTCGCGGGAAGAGAGAAAACGAGCGGCGAAAGGGAAATAACATTTTACGGGGCTAAACGTTCCCATCGTTAGAACGAGCGTTTGAATTTCGCGCGCGCGCGGCAACAAAGCACGAGATTTCAGCGCCGCTGCTGGCAAACAAAGAATATCAAAAGTTTATTTCGCCGTTTAGGATGTTTCAACCTTCGCGGAAGAGAGTTTCTCTCTCTCTCTCTCTCTCTCTCTCGCTGCAGAGACAGGAATTAAATGCGGCCAGCGTTTCCCGGCCACCTTCTCGTTTTTCAACCCTCCTCGTACCGCTCTCCTCTCGCATTCTAGGCTTTCCCTCTTCCTTTCTTTCCACCGGCCTTTTCTAGCTGGCTCTCGGTATTTAGGAAATTGCTAGCTCGACTGCTCGAGTAATCGAGTGTTATTTTAAGAGCCGGAGCAATTAACGCTCTCGCTGGTTACCTATGCGGTCAGCGTAATTCTCCCGGGTGGATCGCGAATATTTTTCACCGGCTCCGGAGGATGAGGGTCGAGAATTTCCTCTCGAGAATCCTCTTGTCGTGGAGACGACGTCGACGTACTCGCGCACGACGCGAAGGTAATAATGAAAGCCACGTACGAGGATAAAGAGAGGAAGAGGAGGAGAGAGAGTGATAAAGCGGAAATCTCTCAGTTCTCTCGATCTACGTTTTTTAGACGACGGAACGCGAGTTAACACGAATGTCTCTCGATCACGACATTACTTTGTCCATCGTTCGATGATCATCGCCTCTCGAAGTTAAATTGCACTGCGTCAGTCTGCTACCGTCTTTGTACAATTTATGCGGCGGTTTTGGTGTTTGATGTCGAAGCACTCGCTCCAGCCATGGATTAGTGGCTGTTCCCGCTAGCAAACTGATATATTCATCGAGAAATTTCCCTTTGAAGAATCCTCCCACACTGCGTGGCGTTCGACGCACTCTGGCTAATCTCACTTTTGACATCGATCAACGAATTTTCGCGGAATCTTTGAAACGGCTAATCTACTACGAAATTCACATTCGAGACTTTCTGCTAAAATCAATAAATAAAAACAGAACCGCATGCCAATCTCTCACTGAAGTATTTAACTTCAGTGTTTCGTCACGGTTCCGAGAAGGAAACGCAACATTCCTCGACCGTCGTTGAAAATCTTCATTCGCACGAGTGAACATCTACTAATGGTCCCTCCCCCGAAGGAGGGACGATTGTTCTTGAAGCAAAGGGTGCCGAGGAACGATCATAACGCGATGAAAGAGCATTCGTGGAACTTGCCAAGCCAGCAAGCAACCAGGCTAAAAACAAACGGCCGCCGGTCGAACAATAAAAAAGCAGAAGCCAGACAGCTCGCAAGAAGCGCGTTAAGCGCGCTGTGTCCTTCAGCGGAGGCCCGCGCCCGTGAAATGGCACAGCCTATGCTATGGTGAATTAACAGGGCGCGCTCGAGTGTACGAGTGGTTGCACTTCGCGCCTTCGCGAGCCCGCCTTTTCACCACGGACGATGGCGGTGCAGTCGAACGGTGACGATTTTTAGATGGCCCTTGACGCGCGCGCCTCCTCCCGGGTTAATTAACTAATTGCACGGCACCGGACAGCGACAAGTGCCTTGCTTACTTTCAGCTGTCTTCTCAAAGTACAGATTCTCTCTTTCTCACTCTCTCTTCCTTTCTTAGTTGTTTGCCTTTGAGAGAATTGGGAGAATGGGGAATTGATTATTGGTCGTACCGTAATCTGTGAATTCGGATCGTTGGAATTTAGATTACTTAGCTCAACGACGATCCTTCGTCTGGTTTAGCAATTTTCTCAAAATTTATGTTAGCTTCGAGGTGAAATACGAGCCTCGAAATCGAGCAAACGACCATATACGAAAAGAGGCGAACAAAAACTGACCTAAAAGGTGGACGTCGTTCGAAACCGATAATCATTTAATCGGGTCGCCGCCTGTAATAGTCTATTGCTTACAGAGTTTTCCCTTTTCTCGTGGTGCTAACTTCTCTCTCTCTCTCTCTTTTTCTCTCTTTCGATATCGTTTGTCGCGAAAATTGCAGAAATGTTGGAAAACGAACGGTAATGGCTCGTAAAGAGCCGGCCGCGATTATCAGGATTTATTAGACCGCCGCGTTTTAACCCTGCCAAAATCTCGTTGTTATCCTTTGTACCTGCGGCATTTTTCTTCCGCGGCGCAATTAAAAATGCTGTCGGTGTTTAAGTGTCCCATTTCGCTACTAATTCTCTCCTCTCTCTTTCTTTCTCTTTCTCTCTCTCTCTCTCTCTTCCTGACTGTACTCCAGTGTATTCCCGTGATAAAAATTAGATTCCTGGATTATCTTAGTCCCGTCATTTGTTCTTCTCCTTTCTCCATTTTTCAGAGAACGAATATTATGACGAATGTTCCTTTTTTTCGTATTTAGTACGTCGAATTTTGGAGATTGTCAAAAATACAAGTGTCAAGTTCGTTTTCGCTGATTTGCGGATTAAAAAGGAAAGTAGCGAAAGATGCGAGTCTAAAACTTTGAAAAAGATTCACGTACAAAAGAGAGCCATTTGCGATTTGTTTCTCTCGAGCTCCGAGTAATCTAATTTCGTTATCACGTATAAGTATAAAACTTTGCGTGTTGCGTTGAATTTTGAGTGATTTTCGAGTCCAATTTCCAAAAATGTCCAACAAACGAAAGGAGAACGTCTGACAAATTGGCGTGGAGAAGAGGTGAAATAATTGGCTTTGAGATTGGTGTGAAGAAAGCAGAGAAAGAGAGAGAGAGTGAAGAAAGGTACGTTTATGTCTATAGGACCTGCTCTATGCTCTCTCTAGATCTGGCGTGGGTCATCTCTTCATTAGCAGCTAAATGGAGAAAATTGAAAGCGCCGTGTCGAAGGTATTGGTCGTGCATCGTTGCTCGCCTGGTTGCTGGTCTTCGAAACAATGGCACTTGGATTCGAATCGAAATCGAAGATACAGCGTCGTTCGTGAATGCGCGACGTCTCTGTTTGTCAAGCTGAACTTCTCAGTTGAATGGTTCACGTACGAGTGACATTGATCTGTAGTATTAATAAAATAACAACAGCGTGAGGGTCGACCACACTTATTAATCCAATCTGTGACGATCCTCAAACATCCTGGCTACCAATCTACTTACTCCCAAACCACACAGAGATTCGTGGATCAAAGCCAAGAAAATCATCCTTAACGATGATTACGGCCCCCAGTTGGCTACCTACAGGCAAAAGGCAAGGTTCCCGAGACCAGACATCGATCTGTAAGTATTAATAAAATAACAACAGCGCGAGACTGGCGGAGGGACGTCGTCAGGGTGCTTTCAATTTTCTCCATTTAGGCCGTAATGAAGGACCAGCCTGCGCGAAGGGAGGCTGGCGCGAAGAAAGCGAGGGTAACCAGCCAGGGGAACCCCTCGAGGTTCTGAGGTCTAGCCTGACGAGAGAGAGAGAGAGAGAGAGAGCACAGCCAGTTTCCAGCGCGCTATTTCGCGCGACAGAACTTATCTAATATAGCCGCGTCCTCCCTCGCGTCACCAACAAACCAAGAGAGAGAGAGAGAGAGAGAGAGAGCCCTGTAGCGGGACTCCTGCTCCCTTTATGCCACGCAGCCGCACTTTGCCGAACTTCGTTCGCGCTAAGAACCCCGACCCACAAAGAGGAAAGCCGTCGCGAATATAAAATAACTCTCTCTCTCTCTCTCTCTCTTTCTCTCTCTAGCTCTCTTCTCGATTCTCTTGGGAATATTACACTTGGGAATTCCGAGTGAATCCTAAGCAGATCGATCCCCCTTAATTTTTTAACGCCGCGGAAAGATTGCGTTCCGATCTTTCGAGGCGCTGCGGGATTTCTCACACGGATACAAGGAAAGGATCAAGCATTTTTTAGTGAAAACAATGTTAACATTTTACATGCTTTTAAATGCTTCATCATTCCCCCACGACGAAGCGTGTAAATTTTCGCGCAAGGCAATCAAAATCATATGAAGAATCTTTCTGAAACGAGAAATCAAAAGCTTGCACGTGAAAACACAGAAACGAAATTACTATCGCCGTAATTTCGTATGAAATGAAATTAACAACCAGTTCCTGTATTTTCCGTTCCTCCTGCGAGTAGCTCGCTAGTTTGGAAGATAATTGCCTGGATGGATTAAAATAAGGAAGCAGGAAGCACAAGCTTCCCGCAGCGAATCGCAAAGAAAGCAAACACAGAGAGGAAAAATTAGGCGGCCATTCCCTGCTCCCAGCGGATCCCAGTGCTCCCGGTTATGTTTGTAAGATATCTTATTGTACGTGAATACACCGGGGGGAGTATAAAATACTGTTTGAGCAGGCCGAATTAAATAGAATAGTCGAACGAAAGCTACTCCGTCAGGATGTAGTTAGTTGGGATTTATTATTCCTCGGGCGAAACAGCGCTTCGTCCATCTTTCTTCTTTCTCTTTCGAAGTAAACGGACAATACTTCATTTCAATTTGAATTGAAAACAAATTGTTTCAGCGAAACTGTACCGGCGAAATTTCTACAGTTTTCCACAGTCTTCAGTTGATAAAGCAATTCGAAGGATTCTCTCGCCGAAACTTGATGTTTGATACGAATCCAACGCAGCCGATATTAACGAATAGTGTAACATTACAACTGGAACAACAACTGATTATAAAAATATCGAAGACAGGTAATTCCCTCGATTCTATTTGAGAGAGAATTCACGGAAACCTTCTCTTGCTCTTCATTGTCCCCAATCCCGATTGTCAATAGCCAATTTCAAGAGCTGATTACTCACTGCAGGTCGCAAATTTCGACGCGAAACACCGGTGCACCGGGTGATTATTTCGCTAAATCTGAAAAAATTGCCCCTTTTGCTCTCTTTGAAGAGAGAGAGAAAGAGAGAGAGAGAGAGAGAGAGAGAGTTGTGTGTACGAGCACATCTTTGTACATCTTCCGTGCTCCGTCGTCTAAACTCGGATTTAAAACGCGACAGATCCCGACCGGACCTGGAGAGCCGGGATCAAAAACTCGATAACGTGTTGCAGTATTTCTCGTGTGTGTCGCATAAATTCCTCCGACTGCTGCTACGAATTAATCACCACTGACGTGGACGTTCAAGCGCAGAGTGGATCCTCGACAGGAGCTGTCGTTCTCATCGTCGGGAAATTTTCAAGAAAAATCTCGTCGACTCGTTGCTCGTGGGAATCGAGAATGAGAACTGTTATTATTTCGATTTCACGTTACGTGAAAGACAGATGGGAGGGACAAAAAAAAAGGGATATTAATCGGTGTAAATCAGAGAACGGACAGAGGGGAGGGAAATTAAATTATTCGCCATTTAACACCTTTGACGGATTATCGAGAGGAGGAGAGAATCGATGCAGTCGAATAGTTGACGACGCGATGAAAAAGAAATTTCCAAAGGAAGATTTCGATCCTGACGAGTGATCCTCGAACTCTTGCGAACGTTTAAGAAAATTGAATCTTCAATCTTCGTTCGTTTCGACAAATTTCCAAATGCGAGCAGAAATTTCGAATATTACAAAATTACCACGTTTCGTTGCGTTTTCATCGCTCAAAAATCGGCAACTACCTATCCCGGAAAAAGTTTTCTCGCCAGAAAGAGAAACGGAAACAATTTGTGCGGGGGCGAGCGTGAAGAAACACTTTGGTAAAGAAAAACCGAGGAGGAAAGCATCGTGATTGGCCGAGGAGCCAATGGAATAGGTGGCAGCAGGACAGAGCAAGAGGTGAAATTACAAGAGGGATATCGCCGTTCGAATTTGCCGGATCATCAAACAACTTGTCTAATACCGATGTCCCGGTCCTGGTGTGGCCTCTCCACTCTCGCAACGCGACAATCTAAATCTCGCCCCTTCGGGGGATCAGATTTCCCCGTGTGCAGTTCAATGCCAGCTGGAATCAGGGCGGATGAAAGGACAACGGCGTTTGGGGAAGACTCGGTTCATTTGCTTCCGAAGCTGTCTCTACCCCCTTCTCTCTCTCTCTCTCTCTCTCTCTCTGTGTCTCTTTCTATCTGTGTGCACGGTTCGA
>NIPQ01043932.1:0-10816 GCA_002806875.1 Lepidotrigona ventralis hoosana | reverse complement strand
GGGGGGGAATCTTTAAATTAAGAAGTTTCTGGTGAGATTTCGCGGAGAAGGTTAGTTCGTTTTAACACTAAAACTACCGAGGATCGAAGTATAAAATTTCTACTGGAAAACATTAAAATAAAAAGAATAGAAAAACTTTATAGAATAGAATACAATTACGTAGAAGTTTATTCTTTAATTAATAAATATTACGAGGTCTAATATCAACACAACAATTATTTATTTAATTTATATACAATGATATCATTTTCCAAGTGCTTGCTTCAACGACCTTTTCACGACCTTTAACGTTCTAAAATATTTATTACTATTTTATTTTCTATCTTTTGTCTACTAATTTCCATCTTCTTTTGCGAAGATCATTTAAATCTCCACGAAAAATCATTTAAATCTCTAAAAATTCTATTGCTTTACATGTATAAAATTTCTAGGGAAGATTATAAATCGATCGTTTCGATTATTTTGCTGATTCTGGTATTAAGGTGGATGCGATTTTACAATGCCGATGGTGTAAGACGCTATGTTCGCTGCGTTGCTGGTAAAGTTTGCCGGAGAGGTTTCGCCGGAGTGCAAAATGTTTCGAAACTATAAGCAAAATTATAAGTATACGCTAACTGATTGACAGAAAGTTTTCTAATTAATTTTATTGGCACGAGTAGAGTACCGGCTCTGGCGTGATCGAAAATGTTTATATAATCCTTTGCACGCGAATTTTTTCGTCTATTATAGCTTCGCACAGCAACTAATCAACAACTTTCAATTAGGTTCCTTTTGCGATGGAAATTTTTGAAGGCGAAAGTTCTCGAAAAGGAACAAAGAGATTGCATTTACGAGGTAAAGATAAACTATGATTGCGACTGAAACGATCAACAATTTTGCTCTTTGTATCAATTCTGCAATTTCGTACACCTTTCACGCTCGATGCTGCGCGTAAGTGACACTTTTATTCCAATATGACGTTATTTAACCAAATGATAAATTTCTCAAACAGTGTGTTGCATCTAGGACCATCTAAAGATATTCGTAAGAAATTCTTTTTCTCATAGATCTAAAAGGGAATTCCATCTTCGAAGAGTTAAATAAAGAATTCCATCCTCAAAGAATTAAAATGGCGAATTGCCTTGCACAATTCTATATTCACTTACAAAAAAAAAAGAAAAAAAAGAAAAAAAAAAGAGACCTCTACATTTGTCAAAGCGCGAAGAATCTCCACTGCGAGAGGCTAGAATTCGAAACAACGAAGTGTTCCGCGTCGTTTCGAGTGTACCCGCCAATCCAACGGACAGTTTATCGAGCGATTCCATCGGTGACAAGATCAACATTAAAAACAGCGATGGACAACCGCGCGAGCGAATGCATCCGCGTTTTTATCGTCTGATAAAAGGAAAAAAGAAGCCGACAACAACAACTAGCCGATGAATAACAATGGCGCGCGATTTGATACACGCAAGAACTCTGCAAATATTAAACAAATTGGTAAACCAGGAATTTTTTTCATCTCGAGCGCGCATTATTCGGTGAAAGGAAGAGTGATGTACGGATTGTCCGAGGAGTCATTAATCCGCCATCTTAATTATATTCCACGTTGTTGAATTTCAACGTTCAACGAGATATGCTTTGTTGGGGACGAGAGGAGAACGACGTGAAATTATTAATTAAAAAAACTCGTAATAAGTAGATATCAGACTCATCATAGAATGAGTGGAGAATTGAAAGAAATTTAAATGTAGAGTTTTTGTTATAATATTAGCGAAAGAAATCTTTATTTAGATTATCTTCACATTTTTAATCTAAATTGAAATATTCGAATACAATAAAGTTCATTTTACGTATATGTAAAATATTGGAACCAAATTGTATTCATTATATAGAATACAATAATACTTACATGTTAATTAATTAACATTATGTAGAATACATAATATTTACATGTTAATTAATTAGGTTAAATGTGTTAAGTTTGGTATCTTAATTAACAGCAATTAACTTCCATATAATTATAAAAATTTAATATTATGAAAATGAAGAATGTAAAATCTGATAAAGAAACACTATCGAAAAATAAAGTATGCGTAAATACTCGTGGCCATTCTGTTAATTTCAGAACTAGATACCTAGATAAAATTCCTATGACGTAAGATTAAAAACAAGTTACATTTTAAAATTGTTTATCTTAAAAAAAAAGAAACAAAATAAATATCTCGATACAACTCAACCTCTAACGTTAGTCATCAACTTCACAATCTGTTCATCAAAACATTAGTCACTGACAAATTCCAAATTCTATTTTCCTATTTAAAGCTGTTCGCAACTTCAAAAATAGATACGTGACCATTTGCGACACACGATTAATCACACAATTGACGTTAACTATATATTTGAACGGATCCCGTTACTGAGGTGTTTAAACCAGATCGACATTCGTTTCGTATAATTAACCGAAAATTAGATATGATCCTTTGTTTCGATCCGACATGTTAAAGGTGACAATGGCTAATTTTCCCCTCGTTAAAAGACACCTATGTCATCGTTCTCGAAACCGTGAATAATTTCGCGTGCGATAGCCCCGCGGAGAGTTCCGCGAACAATGCCGCGGCTATTTTTCCTCGTTAAGCCACTAATCCCGCTTTCGGATTCTTAGTTCTCCATCCAATCCCAAGTTACCACGCCGCAGAGCCTTTCTTTTTTACTCCCATCATCCCCCGATCCCTCGTTTATCTGAGAGTACCAACCGCGGTTCTCTACAAATTTTTATTCGGCCGCGATAAATTAAATACTCGCGGGTGACTCGAATGCTGATGAAAACATTCGTAGAAATTTTTTTCCCGAGACGATACTCTGCGACTACCACTTTTCCGGTTTATTAAATTTAATTTTCGCGGGTGATTCGGATGCTTCAGGAATGATCAATATAGTATCCCGTGTACAGAAAATCAGAAACAATTTACGAAGTTTATGAAACATTTTACTGTTGGATGCAAGAATAGTTACAATTGCATTTTAGCGTTAATGCACACTAACTCAGATCGTGTTAAGAATTGTTATATTTTTTAGAATATTGTAAACAGTCTTGCAATAACTTCACTGAGAAATATTTCAAAGTTAAATGTTAATAAATGTTATTGTTGAATGTAACTGACGCGAGTTTTAATTTTATATGCATTGTGTTAACTTTATTAAGCAATAATAGCAAAATTAATAGAGATTTATTAATAAGTTAATGTAAGCTAATTGCTCGTTTACTATTGTGTTTTACTACAACTTATAGCTTCCAGCCTTCGTAATTTAATATTTTCGAAATACCCAATTTCAAATGGCCGCGGATTGTTCTTTCACACCACGATTTGAAACATCGACGAGAAATTCCAATTTTCGCAGNCCAATTTACAAAAAAAAAAAAAAAAAAGAAGAAAGAAGAAAAAATGAAACGAAAATCGTCGTTCTTCTCCGAGGAGAATACACATCGAAAAATTTCGGCTTTTTTTCACGATACATCATATACTTTCCTTTCTTTGAGTTTGTAGAAAACGAGTCGAAACTCGAGCATGGACCGGCGCGAATTTTTACGCGATGCTCGGTTTTCAAAGGAGCTTCCGGATCGGCGGACGAATTTCGAAAAATCGCGTCTTCGGTGGTTTAATTTTATAAAGCGAGCCGGCGCGAGTCACTTCAGAAAGTAATCTCGTCGGTTTCGGCGACGCTAGTGGAGTCGTATTAAAAAGAGGGAAGCGCGTCAGCGTCGATTTCACGCTGCGGAGGAGAGTGAGAAGAGAAGGGGAGGGAAAAAAGAAATGCAACGACACCGGATTATATTAGCGTGAATTTTTTGGCCAGGTACGCGCAGGAAGAGATGAAGAGTTCGTGCTGGCGCACGAATCTGTTTACCGGTGCTTCTTCGTATCGCATTGCAACGATGTCAAAGTAAAACAAGCTCCGAGATGTATCGAGTGTATCGAAACTCGTTAACAAATTTGCCCCGGTTGCCGCTTTGTGCATGACCGTTTCAACGTTTTCCCAAGGACCAAGTCAGAGAGTTTTGCCAGCTTTATCCTCCGCTTGTTCTTTTCGACTTTCGCAGATTATTCACGCAGAGGGAGAGAAAGAATCTTACGAACGATTTGTATTATGTTCGGTAATTACATTTCGTGAATGTAAATTTTTCATTACCGAGGAGGAGGAGGAGCGACTTTTTCTTACGAAGGTTTCTGAGGAAGAATAATTTACAAACTTAATGCGCTGTCAATCAGAATTGCTTGTTTATTATTCAACTTCGAGATAAAACACGTATTTTCTGTGGAATATTTCGAAAATTTTCATTACTGTAACATTAGGTGCTCTTCTTTTTTAACCAACTTCGTAGACTCGTTATTTATATTCAAAAAGAATCTCGCTCTTTCTTTCTGCGAGATCGATTTTCAATTTTTTATACAATCTCCAGGTAGAATGAAAAATCAACAAGTATGGGAACTTCCCCCGTGCTGTTCTTCGACCGACATATTAAATATAATATAATTTAAACTTAATCTTGCTGCAAAATTTATTTTATAGGAGCAACACGCGATAATCATTGATCAGCATGAAACCGTTATAAGCGTATAATATAACTGTATTATAATATTTAAGTATGAATCATACGATCGCTTTGCGCATTGGCTGAAACAAAACTATTCCGTGTCCGCTGTCGGATGTGGAGAACACCCACATGGCAGGTGAAACAATTGCGCTAATTTTCCTTCCTCGCGCATACTCGAAAATAATAGTATTCCGGGCGAAGTTTCCAGAGAATGTTTCCAAGACGGCGTTACCACTTGAAGCACTTAACAGGGGCGGCTTTTAATGATGCAACGCAGGCAAAGAGGTCAGTGGATCATGCTCATTGGATGGAGTACGTGCGGTCACAACGTTGCGGTGACAACGTGCCTGAAAAGAACCGGAGCGCCTTTATCGGATAAAAACTCGTTCACGTAATGTCGCTTAATTAACGACGCTGCAGTTTATTATTGCATAATACGACGCCACGTGCGAAACATTCCCTTCAGGAATCACGAGCACAAAGAGGATGGAATATTATGAAATTTATTTCAAATTAACGCAATGCCAGCGCGCGCTGTTTGTTTTAACGAATCTTTGTATATTTGATACCGCGATTGTTAATAAATTTTGGATACGTATTGGATACGTGTTTTCAATTCCTACAGGCGGATTAAACTTTCACGTATTCGCGTGAACAGGAAAAGATTACAGCGAACTGTAGTTCTTTGCTTTTCGTCTGGAATTATCGTTGTAAAACGATGATTTGTTACCAATGATAGTAGTAATTTAAATGTAAGCAGACAATTCGTGTATACAGATTTATACATCCGTGTTAATTCAGATCAATAAACATTCAACACTACGTTTCTCTTTTTATATTAAAAACATTGTATCTTTGAGCCTATTACAAATCTTCAATCTTTGAGCAAATTACCAATTACCAATCTTCATCCAAATACCTCTTTTAACGATTATCACTAAAACTACTAAAATAATCAAAATGACCGTTTTTCTTTGAAATTATAAGTGTAAAGCAATGTGTTTTTAGAAATTTGAATGATTTTTCGTAAAATGTACGAAAATAAATGTTTTTATACAAGATGTTGGATTCCGCGTAAAGAAATAACACTTATATGAGATAATTTATTCACGTAGTAACCGTTATCAAGGATGATGTTGGAAGGTCTTGCTGATGGAAAAAGAGTGTCTGTTTTCTTCCTAGCACGTCTTTTTATGATTGTAAATTGGAGGAAGGTGGAAAAAGCGTGGATGACCAATTACAGGAATTTTCCCTATGAATAATTATTCGGAGGTCTGTTATTGACTCGCAATCAGCTGGACTGAGTTAACATTATGAGCCTTGGTTGGTCATCCAACACAAGATTGAACTATAAAGTTTTTCTATTCTTTTCATTCTAAGGTGACGGGAATTCTGACGGAAATTTTATGCTTTGATCGTCGATCGTAGTTCCAGTGTTAAACCTACCTCGAATTACGAATTACCGACGTCAAACCTCTGATTAACCGATTCTTTCGCTATCGCCAACAATTTCCTCCGACGCAACGTTCAATTACAAATTCTCTTGACGCTTGACACTTGACGGCGAGGAAACAGGAGGCGAGGGAGAAGAAAAGGAAAGAGGCGAATCGTCGGCGAACAAAGAGAGAGAAAGAGAGGGTGAGGAGGGTATATATCGTGAAAATAAGACGGTTGGCTTTCCCCGGGGCGCGTCTGAATCCGGAGGCTCGGGGGCTTGAAATTCAGACGGGCATGGCATGTGTCACACGCGTTAGTCCCGTAGCCCGCGGAAAATTCTTGATGCTCGACGAGGCGAGAATAAAGTAGACGGGGCTCTGTCTTTGAATTTCTTCCGGGTCGCTTGTAACGCGTCCTGCGGGAAAGCCTCGGCTTCGCGTCGAATAAATTAGAACTTTCGCGTTTGCAACAAAAAAAAAGAAAAAAAAAGAAAAAAAGAAAAAAGGCAAGCTCTGCTCATCGCTTCGTTTCTTTTCTCTCCTTTCTTTACCTTTTTCTTCTTGTGTATTTTCTTTTTTCGTTTCTTTTCTTTTCTTTTTTTACTTTTAGAGCAATTTCTCGGACTCACGCCCATTGGCGTATCCGCTGCCCGTTTTAAAGGGGAGAACGCCCGTTAAAGAAAACGAGAGAGAATTGATACCTTCTTTTATTCTCTTGCCTCTTATCGTTCCCTGCGTTTTCTCTTTCTCCCCTCGATTCGTCTCCGTTTCTCCTTTCTCGTTTTGTTCCTTCCCTTCGCGTTGCATTCGCGAGGTTTGCCAGCCTAGAAGCTATTCTGTAATTACTCTGTCAATCTTTCTCCCCCGTTTAGCTTACCCCCCCCTCTCTCTCTTTCTCTCTTGTATTTTTCAGTCTTCCTTTTTTCTTTTATTCACGATACTCCGCTTTTTGAGAGATCGGCCGCCGCCGTTACTCTTTGCGTAACACTCAACTCGACTGCATCTTGCCACCGTTTACGTAACCGTACGTCGAGGATCGAGAAACGGAAACATCGGCCCCGAATACGAGAATTTTTACGCGATCGCCTCTTTGATGGAAATATTTATTGACACGTATCGAGGTGTATTGTGCGGTTGGTTAGCGTCTCGACGCAGATGTTTGTACAGCACGATGTTCTTTAACAATGTATGCATTTCTTTAGACAGGAAACGTTTCTTTCGCTTCTCTCGTCTTATTCATCCTTTTTCTAGAAAACGCAGCGAAAACGTCCCATTTCTCTTCTCTGTTTTGTTCTAAATTTTTATAAAAAAGAAAAAAACTAGCGAACTCTTTCTTTACGATTTTCTCTTCAATTTTAAAGAGTTACTTATTGAAATTGTAACATTAATTTAGAGTATTTAAGTATCGAAACACTATGTATAATTTTTATTCATCGACGTTATTCAGTAAATGAACAATGAAATTAAATCTAAAATTTTGAATTGACAATTCATGGGTTTACCATTTACTTTCTCTTTCAAATTGTAGAGACCTTGATTCGTACCACGAATACGGCTCGATATTACAAGTCAAAGGATTAATTAGATAATTTTTCACGTCCGATAATTGCACTTAAAAGAATAAGAAATCGATAACCTCTTCATATTTGAACATTAAAAATATGAATATTCGTGACATTAGAAATATCTCAATTTTTCATTTTTTTATTATGTAACTGAACGAAGCATCATCGATGTAACCTCCAACAATTAGAAATATTTCAATTTCTTTTCAAATATCTCGATCTTTTTTTCTAGATAGAGATTCTCAAGATGAAAATATATAATCTTAATTTTTAACCATCTGTGGACAAATCATTTCTCGACTGTATTATTGAACTGAAACTAGAATTTTAACATTCGAGACAAAGAAGTGTACTGTTTTATGAAAATATATTGTTGATAGCAATTGAACATAATACATATATATTATAATAATGCAAATTAATATAATTTTTTCAGTTTTTCAAAATAAAGCAACATTTAAACCAATTCTGAGTCTTCTAAACCTAATACATCACTACCGAATATCATAAACTACCGAACGGAATTGCCAAAGTGTATTGTCAAATTCTACCCTGACTACATCGAGACCTCTCTGTTTCAACAGAGTAAAAACGCGTGCAAGTTCTCTCTCTCTTTCTCTCTCTCTCTCTCTCTCTGAAACACGCTTGCAAAAAATGTCCATCATCCGCGCCATAAATCCATCCAACAGTGCCCTTCCGAAACATCGCAACTACTCGTCAAACGATAGAAACGATTCACGTTAAAACGCCAGAAACCGAAAAGCCCGTGCTCGTGTTCACCCGCGAACGGGATTTTTCCCAAAAGCGAAAATAGGAAACGATGCGGAAGTCGATTCGCGAATGTAAACGCCACGTGACAGCTAGCTTCTAAATATCGCGAAGGGTGGTTACGAAAGTAATGGGGGGAAGGAACGACATCATGGCACCGTGAATTGGCCCTTTCCTCCTCGACGATTCGAACCCGTCTAATTTTCTTGCGCGTCCCCCTAAACCCGCTTACGTTCGCGTTTTCCGATTGAAAACAATCTCGCAAGACGCTGCGTTCCGTTACATTTTGTCCAGCGGCCCCTTCAAGTTTCAGCTCCGACAAGGTGAAATGGATGGCCGAGCGTGGGTGACATAAATTGAAAACGCGGACGATTGGATTTGAAAATCGAGACGAAGTCCGAGGGAACTCGAGGGAGATTCCCAAGCCGAATGTTGTTGAAAGGGATTACGTAGGTAGTGGAATCGATTCTCTATTTCTAGAGAATAATTAACATTTTAGAGATTATGCGTTTTATATTAATGACTCTCCTTGTGAAATGGAAATTTGCTTGATACGAGACGAATAATATATATACGTAATTGGTAGTGATGGGTTCGAGTACGTTGCAAGTAGATTCGAACATTGATGAACTAGGTTTTTGCAACGTTTTGCAAAGTATTTCGAAAAAAACAACTATTAATTTAAAAAAAATAATTATTAACTTTTGAATAATTGTTAACATTCGAACTTGAATCTAGGATTATTTTGTGACATTAAAAAAATACTATTTATCGAACACGAATCGAATAGATCCGAAACCTTATGAATATCTTATTCGAAGTTTATATATCGAACTATTTATAACAATGTTTATAATCATTTTTGTTCTAACTTCGACGCATAATTTAATTTTTTATTCAATTATTGGCACGAGAAATATTGAATTTTTAATTTAACTATTGATCCATTTTATGTGTACAACGGTATATATTTTCTCAATTTTTCTAAAAATTGTGTTTTTATCCGAGCCTAATGACAACATCTATACTTACGGAAGATATTTTTTAAAATCAAGAAAATGATTTATCATAAATAAAAAAAGAAATAGATTACAAGTACTGTAAATCAAATATCATTTCTAAATAGTTGCAAATGCAACAAAAAACATCAAACTACAATTTATCAGATGCAATGTGCTGTTTTGTCATTCGTGATTCGATTAGTACTTGTAGTACACGTCTAGAATTGGCTAAATTCAAGTATACTTGAAAAATTTTCAAGCTCAATTTTGTCGAAAACGGAGCGTCACATGAAAAAATTTTATTTCTTTTTTTTTCGACTTATTTTCACATATAGAATCACACTCTGACAAATTGTTTTCGCGATTTCGAGAACACTTCGTATAATAGAAGTACAGATTCAAACAATGAATCCAACTAGCAAAAGTATTAACTTAGCTTAAACGAATGGAGTTTGTACATATAAGCGAAGTTTTGTTGTATTAGCAATTTGGAAACTGACATTTATGCTTGAGAGCGACTAGATTGTCAGAGTGCTTGAGTCCTCTACTTAAACTGAATCTAAAAAAGTTTATAGCTATTGAAAACCATTTGATTTATAAATGGCACAGACAATGTCAATATCAAATATTTCATATATTTCAAAATAAATCACAAGAAATCACCAGATTGATTAATTCGATCGAACATGGCCATTTGATTTTCAAAGTGTTCTCATAAATATTGACAGCGAGATACGTACGAAATAAATTCGTTAATTCGATATATGCGTGTGTAATTAATTGATTTTTACACGACGTTAATCATCAATGCTCCCTTCAACTACAATTAAAAAAGTTTTATAAAATAAAATAGAGTTTCCGATTGGTTTTGATACGTTGAGGAAATTGTCGTACAGGTTTTCTTGAGGCGAACAATACAATCCTTGGAATATTAACGCGTTTCACGGGAAACGCGTGCGTTCTCTCGTTCGTTCCTTTCCCGAACAAAGCGTCCATGGTTGCAGGGAAGTCGACATATTCTCATGAAGAGTAATTGTGTTTACGAAAGTGCATTTCTCGTGTAAAACGTGGCGCCAGTCTGGCGATTGTCAGTTAACGTTAGAATCCCACGATAACTAAGACACGGTAAGGGCGGCTGTTTAATCTCTCGAGCTTGGACAGCATTGCACTAAATACATGGAAAATTCCCATGCAGTGACCGTAGTAAGCTGCTTACTTCAAACAGAACATCTTTACTTTTCACAAGACAATTCGAAAAAAATCTAGAAAAATTCGTTCGCAACACGCATACATTTTAACATTGTTTCATTTTATATTTTTATAAAAAAACACCAGAAGTTAAATTTCTTCGTCAATAATCATTTAGTACCTTATTTCGAAAGTCAATAGTGACGTACAACTTGATTCCATAAAAATTGTACCCCAATGGTACGAGAAAATAGTATATTGCAATTGTAACTTCATTTGTGTAAC
>NIPQ01043918.1:0-10143 GCA_002806875.1 Lepidotrigona ventralis hoosana | reverse complement strand
TTTCGTTTTGGCAAAAAAAAAAAAAAAAAAAAAAAATAATAAGGGACACACGTGATTCAACGATCGAGAATACGCGCAAATGATCGGTTCGCATTCTCAAAGAGACTGCAATTGTGCCGATTAATTTGCATGAGGTGCAAGCGTGCAAACATCGAAGAAATCGAAGCTGACGAGGTTTCTAATCGTGGATTCGTACCGCAACTTGTCACGATCATTAATCCTTTCTTAGCTGGGTCGACTCCAAACGTCCATAATTTCGTTTGAAACCCGCAGTTTCTGATTTCACGTTTTATTCCACGCTCGTGTTCTCGTACTCGCCATTAGTCTCAATTTCTTGACTGATGTTGCGGAAAATAATTCTAAGAAGATTCTACGTCATCTCGTACGGTACGTAGAATCAATACTTTTCTCAAATAAATTACAGTGAATTTCGTCTCTCAGACTCGCCCTTAAAAATCTCAGAGGGAAGCAAAATCGTTCTTCGGTATATTTCGAGAGGGACAGAATTTCTATTTTCGATGAAAGGATTAAAAAGTTTAAAAAAAAAGAAAATCAGAGAAGATATTACGTAGATCTGTGTCATTCTTAGTTGAAGGAATGTTTTATGCTTTGATGCGTAAAATAAAAAGTTGAAGAAAAGAAAAAGATAGAATCATTCTCTGTCATTTGTAACTAAGAGAGAAATCTCTTTTCTTGGCGAAGAAATTCGAGAAACAAACGAAACCATTACTACTGTCAACTACGAGAAATAATTAATAAAAAAAAAAAAAAGAAATGAATCTCCCAGCCAGTTTCTAAGAAATCTAAGAAACAAATAAAATCATTCTTTGAATAAGATCGAGAAAAACAATTTATAGAAATATTATTTCCGCCATTTCTCGGTGTTGTCAACTGCGACTTCTAAAAAAAAAATCTGAGAAAATATGAAATCGATTGTTCGATGGTCTTCTTTTTCAACTAAGAAAAAACATTACTTCACATTCACATTTTTTTTTATTTTAGTAATAAAACTTGAAGCTCTTCGACGAAGAAAGATCAACGAAAATTTAAAAATTAAACATGCACGATTATTCGGATGAACGATTTAGCGGAGGAAAATCGTAAAATCTACATTCTAAAACCGATGGAGAAGAACAAAGTTTGAACGAGTAAACAGCGAAACATCTCGACGCTAATTGTAAGTTAAGTCGAAAACAAGCGACGACAACGCATTGCGTAATGACAAATGCATAATGCATAAGACCGTGAAAACGTCGGCAACATAACCGTGACTACTAAAGGCGGGATCAAGTCCAATATATATACTTATGAAACTGAGTCAAGTTCGATATCTAAATTTTGTTTTTCTCAGGTATCAAATATTACCCTCGACAATATAAAAATATTTCAGCGAGCGTAAATGCAGTACATTTATCTGTGCAAGCTAATTTTGAATTCTAGAATCAGTATCTACAAATTTTGATATTGCTATTGATATTTTAATATTTCGAGGGAATATTCTGTGTACTTTCACATACACAGTGGATCAAAAAATTATTCGCATAATTAGTTTTGATGAAAAAAACAAATTATTAGGAAAATCTATATGGCTTCTGCGATGTTTCGTGCAAGTATCAATTTTACTATCAAGTTTTCGTATAAGTATCATATTTACAAAAATCACGCATGGAGAAGCAAAAACATGCTCGATCATTCGAAGACCTCTGACATACATCGTTGAGACTCGTTACGTGTATCACTTGTAGGAAAGTTTTCCTTTAAGGTGGGATTATTATAACGATGATTGGATAATAATTTACGAACAAAGATTATTACAGAATTATTGGCAATAATAATTTAATTATTATCATTAATAATAATATATTATATCATTATGATTTAATATTAATTTAATATTAGATCAAGATCCTAATTATAGGGATACAATTAATAAGTAAATTATTCTAATTATTAATTTTGATTTATTTAGAAATAAATCAAAATTCAATTCAATCCTAAGTCCTACGTCCAACTAATAAGTAAATTATTCTAATTATTAATTTTGATTTATTTAGAAATAAATCAAAATTCAGTTCAATTCTAAATCCTAAGTCCAATTAATAAGTACATTATTCTTTTAGAATAAATTTAGAAATAAATCAAAATTCAGTTCAATCCTAAGTCCTACGTCCAACTAATAAGTAAATTATTCTAATTATTTAGAAATAAATCAAATTTTAGTTCAATTCATAAATCGAATAAATCAAAATTTAGTTCAATTCTAAATCCTAAGTCCAACTAATAAGTAAATTATTCTAATTATTAATTTTGATTTATTTAGAAATAAATCAAAATTCAGTTCAATCCCAAGTCCTAAGTCCAACTAATAAGTAAATTATTCTAATTATTAATTTTGATTTATTTAGAAATAAATCAAAATTCAGTTTAATTCTAAATCCTAAGTCCAATTAATAAGTACATTATTCTTTTAGAATAAATTTAGAAATAAATCAAAATTCAGTTCAATCCTAAGTCCTAAGTCCAATTAATAAGTAAATTATTCTAATTATTATAAATAATTTAACATATTTTCTTTTTATTTCGATCATTTAACAACTCGTAGACGAGGTACACATATTTTAGATAGTGGTGTAACATGTTCAATTGTTATAGAAATAAATCAAAATTCAGTTTCTAAGCCCAATTACTAAGTAAATTATTCTAATTATTATAAATAATTTAACATATTTTCTTTTTATTTCGATTATTCAACAACTCGTTATTAGTAACAAGTTATTATTAGCAATTCATAGAGGAGATACACATATTTTAGATTAGTGGTGTAACATGTTCAATTGTTATAGAAATAAATCAAAATTCAGTTCAATCCTACCTCTACTCACCTCTAGTATTCAAATATATCCACGAAGATTGCCTTAATTTCGAAATATTCATTAGAAACATTCGGGAACTACATTTCAGAATATTTTAAATTCGTGTATATTTGTAATTAAAAGTGCCATTTTCAAATCGACTGACTAAAGTTTCGGAGCTACTCGGTGAGGTGTTCGATCCCATCTTTAGTAGCTACCAGTTATATTAATTATACGCTTACAAGTAGGCAAGTCGGAAGCAGCAGATGCGTAAGTAATCGTGCAACTATGGGACGCGTTATCGTCGTCGATCCTCCTCTGGTTCTCCATACGACCGGCGCCTTCAGCCGAGTCAGCATGTAAATTAATAAACGACCAATCCCGACCACTGAGAAACCAAATGAAAGAGAGAGAGAAAGAGAGAGAGAGAGAATCGCTGGTCGTCGCTGTCCTTGGCACGTTTTCTTTTAAGGACCGGCCACATTCAGCCTCTGAAAGTACCGTTCTTCTACGAAATCGCGATCGTTTCGTTGCGCGGCTGGTTCTTAATCGCATCTCACTGCCGGATGTTTTCTAAATCGAGAGTTTTTATTATCGTAACGTAAAAGCGAGGTTTTGCTTCTGACGTTCTGATCGAACTCTCGTTCCTTTTGCTTTTCTTTTCAACTTGTTTGTTCCCTGCGAGTGATCTCTTGCTGATCCTCCGACTCTCGGCGCATCTCGCTGTTTAATGGTTTCTAAATCGAGAGTTTTATCGTCGTATAGATAGAAAAGAGAGGATTTTCCTTTCCTCGGCTTGCTCGTCGGTGAGATTTTTTAGTAATTCTTCTGAGAATCTCTCGACTCTGTCAAATGTTCCCTAGATCGGAAATTTTATTATTCCATTAAGCATGTTGCTTTTCTTTTGTTTTCCTTTTCCATCTGATTGTTTTCAGATTTCTGTTAATTTTTCGTGAGAATTTTTGGTTTTCATCGCACATCCCGCAGTCGAATATTTTTCAAATCGAGAGTATCATCGTTCTCTCACGAGTAGCGAGGATTCTACTTGATTATCTTTTCCTCTTTTGATTTGTCAGATGTACCCTTCCCTTTTAATTTCGAAACACGGTTGTTTAACATTTTTCGAAAGAACAGTGTTCCCATTCGAGAATGAATTCCACGCGGGTGGTTCTACGATGGAAAACGTTCGGTGGAAACTGTAGAACGCAGAAGGAAAAAATATGCAAATGAAGAAATTGTTGAGCGAAGGAAGATGTGCCGACTAGTTTCGAGGGAAAGTAAAAAGAAAAAAAAAAAGGAAGAACAACCTAATCCCCCTTTCACTTGAGAAACGTCTCTCTGACATATTTTTCACTGCGTGAAAGCCTTCGAAAAAAAAATCTGTGAAAATTCCTTCTAAATTCAAATCAGAATAAAAATGATAATTTGTTGAAAATTGAAAATTCTCGGTTCACAGAATGAGGATGGAAATGATATAAAAATAATAAAATAATAATATAAAAATAAAATAAAAAAAAAAAAGCTTATTCTTCTCTGCAGAAGCAGTTCGACAGTCAATATGAGAGCCACTGTCCGGCTGACAGGATGTGGGAGGCGAATGTCAAGGTTAAACACTCGTGGTAACCCTTGCCCCTCGTCTCTCTACTCGTCCACCTCCCATTCGATTCTGTTTGTACTCCGATTTTCGCCTTCTTTTTAACTGTCATCCGCCACCTCCCTTCTTCTCTCTCTCTCTCTCTCTCCCTCTCTCTCTTTCTTTCTTTCCCTTAGTTCTGGCTACGTCCTCACAGACCCGCAGAAAATAATTTACCAAAGAGCAGGAGAGCATCGTTGCGTTCCTGCGGGCTCCTCTCGTCCATTCCGTGAAAGAATTTACGAAGAGTCACTTGTGCCGTGACACTTCCTTTCTCTTTCCCCTTCCCTGGAAGGCCAAGGAAAGCCTTCCAACTTCCACTTTGTTTCCACCAGATTTATTTCCACGTTATCGCGTGCGAACATCGTTAACGTAGATACGTGCAATTACAAGGTGGCGAACAAGGCCACACTGTTGTGCGACTTCTTTGTTGAAACGTTGCTCGAGAGGACGTTCTTGGTATTACGACGATAAAGAGACACCTTTTTCAAGGTTGTTCGATCATCGGAGAATCACGGCGAACGTCGAATTCTTCAGGAGGAAGAGTTACTTCGTTCAGGTTTCGCCAACATCGAGGATGTGAATCTTGTTTGTTCGTAAATCGCTCGCGTGTGTAGAAGGTATGTCGTCAAAGATATGTTTTTTTTTTTTCAAATTTCTGTTTTTCATCGATGGAATTTTTGGAATTTCAGGTTGTTCTTCTTCTTCACGTGAGAGTGCTTGTCGAAATAAATCAAGGATATAATGCTTCCGAAAAATTCGACGTTTGACAACCTTCGATTTGGTGGTGAAGCTTTTGGAGTCTCTTCGATTGAATATTGCAGCTTTGATCACTGAATAATCGTGAGAATATCAAATTCTCTGTCAAAATACTACTTTTGCCAATTCGAAGACTGTGAATTCCACAAATACAAATACAAATGGATGCGCAACAAAGAAGATATTTCCAGAAAAGAGACTGTGCCAATAGTATTTTTTTTTTTTTTTCCCAATCCAACATATACATAAACCAGATTCCTTCTTGCAGTTGTTAACGATTATAATAAGGATCTGTAGTCGAATTGCTAAAAAAAGGAGAAAGAAATCCGTCTGGAAAGCGTCAAAGGTTAACGTCACGTCGAGCTTCCGCAACGTGAATGCGCAAGTACCGAGGAGAAGAGGATATCTAAAAGTTTTAAACAAGGAACGAGCCGATCACAAAGTGAAAACGAAAGGCAATAATTGTTAGAGCCGCAACGAGGGAGACCGCGGCAATTACGGGGCCTCGGATAATGGGTCGTCATGGAAACCCTCTTGGATAGCGAGCAACTTTCTCGCTGCATTTCTCTCCCCTTATCGAGTCGTCGTTGAGGACGGTGGTCGTTGTCGTTGTCGTTGCCGGTGTTGGAAATTGCTCTAATAAACTTAGCCTCACTTACATGCTGCTAACGGCTCTCTCGTGAGAGAGAAAACTGACGCCAGAAGAGAGACGAGAGAATGGCACAGAGGGGAGGATGGGGGATTTATCACGGCTGAGAAATCTCATCGTTGCCTGCTTGCGTGATTGTCCTCCATTCCTTTCGACGAATCGGCCAACGGTCTCGTTAATTGCTCCACCTTATCCTGATCAATTATTTACCCCTAAACGGCCAATGAAATTTATCGCCAGAGCCGAGGAAGAAGAGCTGAGAAATATCGGAATTGAAGTTCGATTGGACGTGGGATGCAGGAAGGTTAAAAGCCAATTTCGAGAAAAATGTTTCCGAACATTTCAAACATGACTGTTGCAAGATTGATGAAATGGTAAAAATATTTGTTATCCATGTCTTCATAAGAATATATCGCGAACAAAAGAGAGTTTCAAGCAACGTGACTGTGATTGTAATTGCTAAGTGTAAAATAACGTACCAAGTTTATATAATTTAATTTACTCGATTAATTCAATTTAATTTTTTACTCGTTTAATTTAATGAAATCTTCACAATACACTTGTAGTAATTCAACTTTTACCATGAAAGGGAAATAAATATTATATTAACAAAATGTATGAACGTGGAACATCGAAATATCTATCGTGAGATGTATCCGTTTTACTCGAATAGATAAAAATGGTAAATTTTTTTATCCCACTGATATTATAAATGGACAACGATTAGACGAACTACGATTACGCGGTTAAATTCATAGCCTTTCACCAAGTCTACCTGGTCATTATATCGTCGTTATGTTATGGCATCTCACTCAGGAGGATTTATGAAACGAAAAGGTAAATGGTTATACTTATTTCTTAATGATGAAACAAATTTTTCGAATTTTTTGATATCAGATAAAGAGCACATTAACATACGATAGTTGGCCTTTATAAATGTTCTTTAATGTTATTTCAAGTCATTCTTATATTATACATGTTTACTTGCCCTGTTTCACAGCTTTGGTATCAAGCTTCTATTTCATTATAGCTATTCTATATTTTTATTCTATATATTTCCTGCATGATTTCATATATTTCGTGAAGTAGATATTGTACATGACACGACGAATATTAAAGAAGATAATCAAGAGCTTTCGAGACTAAAAATATTCCATTATCTTCCACTCATTATACGATGAGTTCTAAAAGTGAACGAACTCAGAGCAGTGAAAGTGGAAGCTTCGTGCTTTGAAACGTGATCAGATTATTATACAATTTCTTTCCACGAAGTTCTAACAGTTTAAACAATTCTTCGTCATCATACGCCCGCCGTCATATATAAAATTTAAACTTTCTTTCGATGCGTAAACTTCGACAGTCTGACTGTTCCGTCAGTGCAACGATAATTCAACGAAGAGAAATGGTGGCCGAAAAATCACGGTGGCCTTACACGAGTCGAAATGTACAAGAGTCGAAATTGAAGAGAGTTACGCAATGGACGCGGTGAAGCTGTGTTGCTGCTTGAAGAGAAGAAGAAAGTGAAACGGATGCCGCCCACGTGGCGCGACCGAGGCCAGAGATCGTCGTAGAGATGGTCGTCTGCCGTGGAAACGGCCACAGCCATTCCGCAATTTAATAGGATATCGTCCTGTCCTCCGTTGTAAATTCCAGCGAGGGATCCGCTGCCCCGGCCAGATATTAAATTACGTTTAATAACATTCAGAAGTTGTAAGGCCGCCGCGAGAATGGGGTGAAAGCGACTATCACGGGGGAGAGAGAGACTAGTGCCATGTTAATTGTGTAATACGTGCCATCTTTTCTGTTCCGTTAATTCTGAGTCGTTGAGTCGTGATGTGACAATTTATTTCCCCGGAAAGTTATACGAATATTGTAAACCACACAGAGGATATATATATACCTTTTGATATATTTATTTTCAATATATTTTCTTTGTCCTCTAATAGATTTTTTTTTCAAATTTTATTATCGATTACGGCTGTATAGTACGGACGAGTAACGCTCGAAAATCGTTTCGAAGAGTCGAAAGGTTCGTTCACACGAGTGACGGCCGAGAACAATGATAAGAAAGCGAACGATCTTGGGCTAATCGGCGTGGAAACGATTCCGTGGAAGGGCCCATTAAGGGTGAACACGCTCGACGACCGATCGTTTCAGTGGTAATGCAACGCTTTCATGCATTCGGCCGGATTAAGGCCGCATCTGTGTAACTTTTAACCAGGTGACCAACGCTGACGAGGGTTAAGTACCCTTCGGGAAGGTCCATTAAGCCGAGTTTTTGGGTTTCCACGTTCACCACGTTGCATACGTGGTGCAATTGGAAAACAGGCAACACTTGAATCTTTGAATCTGTTATCGATTCCGCGAGAATAGAAATCACTGATGTGATTTAATTATAGCGAACGAGTTACAAGTTTGGAGAAAGAATCTAACTTCTTACCGGACGATTTTCTTTCCGATCTTCTTGTGCAAGCATTGATCGTTGTAATTGAATTATGAATAATACTAATATAATTATAATTACATGCATTGATAATCATATTGAAACATATTATCATTCTTATAAAATATTAATATCTATAATTATATTAAGGTGCACGATACAATATACATTATTATACTTTACTCCGTTTCAAGACTCTTGTCTGTCAATAATTTTGGAAATTATTGAATCTTGCATAGCCACGAATATTTAAATACACCACGTTCACCGTACAGAAGAGAGAGTGCTATGACTGAAATGGTAAGAGCTTTGAGAACGAGTAGGTTAAAGTGTTAATGCCGTATGATTGCCGACGAGGCTCCGGCCCGACGGGGAATAAGTAGCTTTCCTGCGTTATACGGTCTACCGGGTGATGAAAAAAAAAAAAATCATCGTAAATTTCTTTAATCTTCTCTCTACAATCTCATCGAAGCGTTGCTGTTTAAATCTTGAGAAGACGTGAGAAATCTATGTTCTTTAGATGCAATTTACGATTGTCGAGGGAGAACTTTGAACAAATGTAATACAAGATGTCGGAAATATTTTCTAGCGAGTACACCTTCGGAAAATTTGGAACAATTGTGATTGCAACGAAATGATTAAAGAAGGAAACGAAAAGATGAATTTTAATTTGGACGAAGAGATTAATTTGATTCTTCTGATTTGAGGAACTAAAAAAGAACTTTGCTCTACGCGAAGAAAAAAACGGACTGATCCGAGAGCAAAATCAATAAATAAATGACAAGTTTATTTAAAGAAAGAAAATAAGTACATCCTTAAAAATTCTAAATCTCGAACATTAACATTCATTAACACGCTGACGTGTAAGTTACGTCAAGTCAATTATCTAAATAATTCTGCTAACGTAATACTGAATTTACGTATTTTGATAAAAAAAAAAAAGAGAGTTTGCAGAAGAAGAAATACGTTTCTGCTTGAAATGAAAATACGGGAAAATGCAGGAAATACCTACTTTAAATACTGAAATTACTTTAAATACTGAAAATGCATTGCTATTTCTTCAATTTATAAAATCGGCAATGCACGCGCGACCTTTCGAAACTAGCCGTCATTTATTTAGGATAACCTGCATTAAAATTCCGGGCACCTTTAAACATTTTGAAATATTCAAATCTCAATGTTACACATTATTAGCGATGCGACAGTTGTATTGCGTTTAGATTGTTGCAAATGCAAACGCAACACTTAAAAATCGGTCTTAGAAAACAGATCTCGAATAGAAGACGAGAAAGTATCGATAGATTAATTAGACCTGTCATTCAATATTTATTAATGTCATAATAATCAAAACTATATTGATATAAGAGATAAAATATAAATGACACTTGTTTAATAACAATGTTAGTAAAACAACAGATAATTAGACGAGGCAAAGAGCACAGATTAAATAAACTTTTCTACAGCACAATTAACTCTATTTTAACAATTGTCTCGACGCTTTCTCACGACTTCAATCGACTTTGTTTCCAACTCATGCTTTTTGCACCACTATACGAGGCAAAGAGCACAGATTAAATAAACTTTTCTACAGCACAATTAACTCTATTTTAACAATTGTCTCGACGCTTTCTCACGACTTCAATCGACTTTGTTTCCAACTCATGCTTTTTGCACCACTACTGGATGCAAGTAAGAGTACATATTATATAATCTACGATACTATTTCTAATTTCTAATATCTACGATTTATAATAATATTATTGATTTTTTTCTCCACTGTTGCCTACTTAAAAGATAAAAGGACTCT
>NIPQ01043891.1:0-10663 GCA_002806875.1 Lepidotrigona ventralis hoosana | reverse complement strand
CGCAGCGTTCACGCGTACCTTCTTGTTGTCCCTTGAAGTGGTCTGTGCCGATATAGCGGAAGAATCGATTGCACACGAAGAGACCAACGAAGAAACGGTTAAACCTCTTGCAGCTACGTCGCGTTTTTCCTGCGCAATTCTCGTCCGAGGGCATTCTATCGATCTTTCTTCCGGAAACGAATCTGCCTCCGGTAATTCTCCGATCCTTTCACGCTGGACAGCTGAGACAAGGACACGACCGTTCCGTTTCGTTTTTCCTGCGCAATTCTCGTCCGAGGGCATTCTATCGATCTTTCTTCCGGAAACGAATCTGCCTCCGGTAATTCTCCGATCCTTTCACGCTGGACAGCTGAGACAAGGACACGACCGTTCCGTTTCGCTAAACGGCGATAGCCGTCTCATCCCAAATCTGTTGCTGCCACAACTTTCGAATTTGCGAAACAAATTGCCAAACAACGATAAAATGGTATTTGTGCCATTGGCAAGACAACGAGGATAGAGTTGAAAAGAAGATTTCAGTGAATCCCGAAATTCAGAAGGAACATCGAAGGGAGCTCGCCAGGAATTTCTCAACGTGAAATAACTTCGAAAGAGTGGATCCTGTCCTAGATCGGACTCGCGTGAATTTTAATGTTCGAGCCAAGTGCTTTCGAACGTTTCGTTTCCTTTTTCCCTTTTACTTTGGCTTTGACGTGCACAACGGAAAGGAGAAAGGTAGAAGCGATCTTTTTCTCACATGTGTACGCGCGCGTATGTGTGTGTGTGTGTGTGTGTGTTTCTTTTTAATGCAAGTATCGGTGAAATCTCAAAATATCTAATACGTTCACGCAAAGTGAGTTTCTCTGTTAGTTTCACGAGACGCTGACCGCGCAAGCAGTTTCCCCCCCCGGGGAAAAGTGAAACGCTGCCATTCTTCTGAAGACGTAAAAGCGGATACGGACAGCACGCGTTAATGTACGCGAGCGAATTAGCAAGCGAGTTAAACGACGCGGACGTAAGGCGCGGGCTGGAAAGCCCGGACTCTGGAAAGAAGGTGTCAAAGTAGCGGGGCAGCACAAAGGTTTCGTTTAATTCGTTTTGCGGCGCACACAGAACCTCCGGGGCCCTGCGGATGCCGCGTATTTTTCAGACGCGAAAAAAGCCCTCGGAGCTGCAGAAGCTGGAGGGAGAGAGAAAGAGAGAGAGAGAGAGTGCTCGTATTAGCGCCAACGAGTCAGAAAACCCTCCCGCGGCTCGCGTCGCTACAATATTTATGGGGTTGCTCGTGCGAGCGAGCGATTCCTGTTCGCGCGAGTTCGCCTCGTTGGGCGCTCAAGGTCCGAACAAGTCCTAACGCGTGCGCTCGCGGCGCGGCGGCAGTTCTCCGGCTCTCTCCGGCTCTCTCCGGGATGAGACCGTGGGACGAGCGTGAAAAATTAATGAGCGAGTACCCGCCGACAGAGAAAGCCTCCGAGAACGCGCCTTGTGAAAATACCGCCGCTCGCTAAAGCTTAGCACGCCGAACGCGCTCTCTCGCAAACTGGGCCGATATTCAGGGCCGAATTGGCTTTTACGCGCGACTTCGTCCTGCCGAATTCGTTCGATTATTATAGACGGCCGATCGTTATAGACTGCGAATTACATGCAACTTTACAACACCTATGGCTCCAAATTTTGGAACCATATTCGTATTTACGTAGGCATCTTACTTGGTATCCAAAAATATTTTTGTAAGAATAGAAACGACTCACGACGGTCGACTTGTTCGATATCAAAAAAAAAAAAAAGAAAAAAAAGAAGCGTCGTTTGCAGCGTTTTACTTTGTTCTAGTCTGGCAAAAACGAAGAAAGGACGATTTCACGCGAGAATAAAATCAAGTCAAATCGAATCCGAGAGAATCTTTCGTTTGCTCGCCAGGGAGTGAAAGGTGGTAGGCAATCTGAGAGAGCTAAATTTTTATTCTGTCCCGATTGGTTCTTCCTAGAGGAATTTCTATCGCCATCGCGTGAAACAAGGATGCTTCTCGCCGAGAAGAAGCGAAGAAACGGAAAGAGAAGAAGAGAAAGGGCGAAATCTCGCGACTAATCAGCGGACCTAGCCGTGTCTAGGTTTGCGCCTAGGCCACTCTCGTCTCACTATCTTTCGCCTACAAGAGTGGCGAAAAGTGTAAAAAAAAAGGGGGATGGCCGGAGTTTTTTCACCCTCCGTCACGCTCGCAATCACAGCCAAGTGTCGCCTTCGTTCGAGGGTGTAAGTACCGATCCTCCTCGTCGAATACGTTCAAACAGCCGGAACCGGAAACGGCATTCCCTCCAATTCCTGGCAAATTCTCTCTTAACATTCCCGATTCTGTTATCCGTCGATAGGCCGCTGTCATTCTTACCAGTGACGCGTGAAACGCGTTCGATAATCTGTATAATAAATTTCGATATTTTTTTCTACAATGTTTTCTTTCTCTCTCTCTCTCTTTCTCTCTCTCTCTTTCTCTCAATAAAATGTCACGGACGCCTGCTAATTGAATTCACAATCAAACTCTGCGGTTCCGATCAAATGTATCGCGAGGGATGCGCTGTTCTCGCGATGCGTGTTTCCTACAACGCGGTCGTAACCAACGAATTCATACGAAAACTTATCGACAGGAGCAGAAAAATCGCCGGAAGTTTTTCACGAGTACGCCAGAAAGAAAATAAGGAAAGAATCCGAAGAAGAAGGAGGGCGAGAAGCAGGGAAGGGATGGCGTTCAGCCAGCGACGCTTCCAGTGTCTGCCTTAATATCCGCCACTAACATTATTTCATAAAAGTATTACTATAAATCCAAACTCGCGTTATTTAAGCACCGTGCCTCCTGTGAGGGCCGGTCCCTCTCTCTCTCTCTCTTTCTCTCTCTCTCTCTTTCTCTCTCTCTCTCTTTCTCTCTCTCTTCGACCAGCATCCGCCCTCGCCCTCGTCGTCGTCGTCGTCGTCGTCGTCGTCGTCGTCGTCGTCGTCTCCAACCCTCTACGTTCTCCTTTCTCCTTACATTATACCGGGCAGAGGCAACTTTTGCCACCCTCTTTTCCCTCCGTCACATTAGAGATATATTATGCAGATAGTGGAGGCGCCAAGCGGGGGAGAAGCGCGAAAGGAACTGCGGAAATTTAAAACTTTATTTACCCTGCGCTGAAACGATTTCGCCGCTCTCATCTCTCTCTCTCTCTCTCTCTCTCTCTCTCTCAATCTTCGTTCGAGCGTCTTCTTTTCTGTCGCTTTTCTTTTCTCATCTCGGACGATTTTTCTTTTTCCTTTTTTGTTTTTTCCGACATTTTTTTCTTTTTTTTTTTTTGGCCAGAGGTAAGTCGTCGGTTTCCATCAGGGTATTCTTGCGTAATGAATGTATGATATCGTTAGTTGTTAATAAACTCGGCTCGCGAAAGTATTCCAACATTTTACGCATAAACGATGCATATTTAAGATACTCAACACGCGTAAAGAAACGTATTTCAAATATTCACGGAAATTCAAATTCATTTCCAAAGATTCGTTTCTCCCCGATCATCCATGAAATCTATCATTCAAAAGGTACAATATACCTTTCGGCTCGAAAATCCTGATCGACTTTATACCTACCAGCTATATCACCTTAATAATACTTAAAATCCCTAGAACCCTCCACCATCCCTGAAAAAAGAAAAAAGAAAAAAAAAAGGAAAAACAGAACCCGATAGAAAGGAAGTTCGATCAGCCCGCACCTAACGATTCCTACACATCCTTGTCGATCCAGTTCGACGTGTTTCAACGCGCGTCGTTCTGCTCCAAATCCTCGTAATTCGTAACCAGCGAGATCTCGCGAGACGAGACGCGGTTCGTTGTTCATCAGACCTCTATTTCCCCCCTCCCTCGACTCCACGCATTGCGAATCGTTCTTTCTTTCTCTCTTCTTTCTGTTTTTCTATCTTTTCCATCTCCACAGGGGGGTATTCTATAGTACCTTGAGCAATATTTTCAAGAAAGTTTCAGGAGTTGAAAATAATTAGGCAAAAGTCAACTACGATTAATCGGGGGTGGGGGAGGGGGGGTTGTTTTGTGCCTGGCTGCTTTGCGCGAAACAGAATCAAGTTCGTCGGGACGATCGGTCTAGACTTTTGACAGAGTAATTAAAGAATGAGGAAATATCACGTGTTTTTATCTTTAGCTCTGAGGAGAAGCGAAAACGAGGCAAGGATTTGATACAACTTTTCAAACAACGAATCACTAATGGATAATGTGTTCCTTGTTTCATACGTTCGATCTCTCTCTCTCTCTCTCTCTCTCTCTCGTTTCTTTCTTGGTGGCACCAGCGCGAATCATCTCGATTCGATTCCGCGAATCCGCGGCGGGAGAAGCGCGATGATCGGTCGCGGACGGGGAATAAAATGTGGCACAAGGTCTCCGGGGTATCGCCGGGGTTAACAGAGGCTGTGGAGAAGGGTGCCGGGGCAAACGGGCCGTGCATAACGAAGCGAGAGCCGCGTAAAATTCGTAGGCGAATGCTCTTTAATTAGCACGCGGCGTTGCGCTCGTTGGAGAAGCCGCGCGCGCTCCTCCTCGCTCGCAACTTCCACCGGAGGATGAGGAACGCGAGAGGAAGAAGACGAGCCTGATGGGCTGGCTGTGCACGAGTATGCACGAGCAATTGCAAGAGGAAGAGAGGAACGAAGGGTTGGCTGGTTGGTTGGTGGTGGTAGTGGGCCGATGGAGGCGAGGAGAGAGACTTAAATAATTATCGTTTCGAAGCCGCCTCGCATGGAACCGGGAGCGGGCTGAGGCCGCATCTGTTTCTGATTATTAATTAATATCAACCAACCCGGGGCCGTGTTCGCATGAGCGAGCTCACTGCTCTCTCATACGTAGCCGACACCGGCGTGGAAAACCGAAGCACTCCGGTGTGTGCCTGTCTGCGTGTGTGGCCCGTGTACGTACGTGTATGTACGCGCGTGTGGCCGCTCGTGTGTGCACAGGCTGTTTCAGAATCACGGGTCGATCGAGCGCAAACAGTACGAACGGAAGAAAACGAAAACGAAAACGAAAACGAAAACGAAAAAATTCGCAGAGACGAAAGTACGTTCGCAGACGTAGAAAAACGAGAGATGTTCGTTTTCTGCAAAACGATAAAATACTAGTCGAATAGTCGAATGACTACTCTGTGTACGGGAACAGTGAATTTGCAGAGGCAATCATCATCAGCGAATTGATGAGGGAAAATTGGCCAGACGTCAGTTAACGCGAATTAAAGAAAACAGATGGGAAGAAAGTAAACTTGAAAAACTTTGTGGTCTCGATTTTTCCGAGATATTCTCGCCGCCTGTGTTCGCTGTTTGGCCGATCAGTAATTTTGAAACAACCTGCAGGTGTCCTCGTGCACACTGGAGAATTTCGTGTGTATATTTTACGCGCTATTCGTCGATAGAGAGAAAGAGAGAAGGATATAGGCGAATACCATATTCATATGTTGCGCAGAAATGAACAGAATGCTCGGCGGGCATTAAAATTAATGAAACGAACGGAACACGCGTTTTAACGAAAATGTATGTGGGCGATCAGGCGGAAGCATGCTCTCTCGGACATGGAACCAGAAACGTACAAAACGCCTCTGGGCTTCGATCTTCTATCTACATAGTCTTTGCTCTTTCTAACGCGAGCTCAATAATCTAAAACGTTATGACGCTTTTTCTCTACTTTTCCCTCTTATCGTGCTCGAAATAAAAGAAATTCCACGATATTCTAATACTAGTAATGCAACGAATATTCTAGCATAAAGAAATTTTATTCCACTCTAATGTGTGTGTGTTAATTGTAATTAAAAAAACTATAAATTCTACGCTCTACGAAAGTAAATTCTAAAGTATCCCATGGAAATCTATCTCCATTTGGTTCCCTATTCTGACCTCTCTACGTAACAAAAATTTTAAAGGAATATTCGAAAAATAATCCCACGGCGAAATTTATATTCGTAAACTTGACGAGAAGAAATTCAGCAATAAAATTGTCAAGTCGAGATTTCGTAATTCCTACACGAGAACGTATTACCACCGATTTCTATTCAAACATCTCTGATATCGCTTTAATTAAAATCATCAACGAAGAGTATATTTAGGGATGGTAGTTCCAGCGTTAAAGAAAGGGAAGATTCTCTAATTAAGAAACTTGACTTGACGGTAAATGGAATTATGGATGAATGGATAGAAGTATATAATTGTACGCGAGATGACATTTTACCAACGTCAAGGGTCGATGGGTAGGCGCACGAATATAAATTTGTCCATTATCCAGTGATTAGTTTGCCGAGGGCTGCTCCTACGAGCAAGCAACCCCTTTGAAATATAATTTACATTGTTACACACAAAAATTCACATTTTCAATGAAAACATTTGATTATTCCAATATCCTCGGTTCATACGTAGATATTCAATCGATTAATGCAATCAATCTACTGATTTGAAAAACGGTTGTTTAAATCTTATATCTTATAATCATTAATTTTTCTAACTCTGTAAGTTGTTTGATTACTTATATATTTATCTGTTCTTTTAAAAATTTACTAAAACTCCAAACAAATCCGCACTGTTCGTAAAAAGTTCAATCCATTGATTGTTAAAAAGAAAAAAAGAGAGCAAAAACAACTTTGAAAATGTCTTCTTGCATTCTTGTGAAGTCTCGTACAATCTTGAACGGATTATAAAAATAACACGTGTCTCAAATTCTGTAGAAAACACCGAATAATAATACGGAATAGAATTAAATATTATTTATAATCTTAGCATCTGTATTATTCAAACAATACTCGTAAGAACGGAGTTGGAGAATACTTCTTCATTAAAAAATATTGAAATGCGAAATTCAAGAATATCGATGTGCAAGAAAACTTATCCTGAATTAACTCGAATAAGAAAGCAAATAAGAAAATGTCGTTACACACGGTTGCAATAAATATACGGTCGCAAAAAGTCGTTAAAAGTTCTATGTGATAATACGACAAGACATCCATGTTCATTCGGATCTTTTATATTACGGCATAATTGAGCAATTAAAGAAATAAAACAACATAAGACTCACCATTAGATGCGAAGAACATAGTCATCGATGTTGTTCTGGTATAGCAGAAGTGGAAGAAATGAAGATCAGAAGAAATCTATAATAAAACATAGAATATTATAATCTATTCTTAAAAGCAGTGTTAATCATCAGTGTCAAATTTAAAATAACGAAAAACAAATTCTTATTAAGCATAAACTTTTGTTGATAATAGACAATTCAAAAATAAAAAGTTTAAAACTTTTATTTTTAATTGATAATAATTTACGTAAAATGTGAGATATAGAATTCGTTTAAATATAAAATATAAGGTTACTCACATTCTTGACTTTTGAAGCACTACATCTTTCCCAGAAAGCAGGGAAAAGTTGTAAGAAGTCTGTAATAAAATATGCGATGTTCCATAACTTACAGAATGTGCAAAAGATAAAATAAATTTAAATATAACAAAGATACTTACATTCTTCAGCTTCGGCAGACATTTTATCCTTTTGCGAGACATGCGATGCAAAAACGAGTGCTGAAAAAAAATATATATATTTAGAAGTGAAGTGTTTGCTTAGAAAAATAATGCTTTCCCAAAATTATAAACTATTTATTATTACTATTTATTATATATATTTATTATTACTATTTATTTTATTTATTATATATATTTATTCATTCATTAGATATAAAAAATATTATATTAAAATTTCGAAATATTAAATTATTATCATGTAATATTATTATTAAAATATTATTATACATCATAAAATGTTTCGTAATATTATCACACATATGTAAATATTACATAATATAACCGGTTTGTACAAACTATACTGTGTATATTCATCATATTAGAGATTTAAATATACTCCGAACAAATCAAATGTGGCGCGCTTTTATCTGCGCAGTACTCAAACGACGGGATGCGCAGAACACGTTTGAATCTAACCGTTCAATTCTAACTTTGTTAAGAATATGTGTATGAATTGAATGTTAAATCAACAAAATAATGCCAATTATTCAACAAAATAAGAAAACGAACGTACAAATACATTGAAAAAGACAATTATTACGCCACGAAAAGATTTATCTTTTAATATTCAAAGTTTCTCTTGCAATTAACTCGCAATCTATACAAAAAAAAAAGAAAAAACATTCAAATAACGTATATTTATGATTTACTATGGTTTATACAGAAATTATATTCAACTCAACTGTAAAAAAAAGATGACACGTACGAGGAGAACAATAATCCTTGCACTGCGAACAATCACTGTCTACGTAGAATTATGGATGTAGAATTGTATTACAAACTCCGATCAGTATATGTGCTGCCATCTGTCGGATTTGTCAGTTTAGTTCCACTCGAAAATTAGAGTAGCACCACCAGATGGCAGAACCATCGATAGCAAAGAATAATATGCAACATAGTAATCAGTTTCAGCAGCTCACTGATATTGCTGCAGTGCTAAAGCAGTAAATAGAGGAAACTTTCATGAAGGAAATTAATAAAAAGCCTAATGAAGGAAATTAATTTGTAAACTTTTCCAAATGCATTTTTAAAAATATTCTCAAGTTTCTTTCTACATGTACTATCCATTTTGCACTGGAAGATCTAAAATTTGAAATTTTTGTTCAATAGAATATATATTAAAGGATGTCCTTTTGTACACTGTTATTCTCTTTGTCTATCACACAATGTTTGTCGTTGTTGCAAAATATTGTGTCTCTATTCTTTTTCTTCTTTTTCGTTTCATTTCTTTGTTTTAATAAAGAATTTTTATTAAAGAGAACACGCTTAGAATCCTTTATGAATGCACATACATGCGCGTACATTTCAAAAATATAATACTAGCAATATATTTACATACATATATTCTGTGTGTGTTATCAATTTATGGACATTAAATAGAGAAGAAGGAAAGAGGAAGAGAAAGAAAGAACGCATAGGTATGACAAAAGAAAAAAAAAGAAAAGAAAATAGAGGCAAAAGTGTAGGTTAAAAAATAATATTTTATGCTAACAAAGTCATTTCTCTTGTCCATATGTATGTAATAGGAGCTTCTTCTTACAACGTTTAGAGTCTAGATTGTTAGTCGTTTTTAATGTTCGTTTTATTCTATTGTTGGTACTGCTGGTATCACATACTGATTAGTGTTGTTCTTACTACAGTGGTTTTATTATAGTATTTTAGTATTTATTTTATTTTATTTTAGTATTTGTTACTCTCTGATTATATTCTGTGTCAAAATATCGCTGACGATCCTGCTCGCCGTGATGCTGCGTCCTTGAATGGATTTTATCTTGTACAGTGCAGACTATTGTTGCATTTGTATGTTAATGCTTTTCTTGTGACAGAAAAGTACTCTTTCGTGAATTCAGGACAGCCCAGATGTAGTCTAGTCTCGTATACAATTCAAAAAATTCTCAAATTATTCTTCTTGATTAACTTCTCCTCGCAAACGTGTGCAACATTTAATTTTGAACCTGCTGGCGCCCTCTGTCGGTAAATCAGTGGTACTAACTAATTTCGAAAATAATTTTAATTTTTCACGCCAATAATTTACATTCTATAAGCGTGCATTTCACAGATGACGCTATATACGTTCACAAATAAATTTAATTCCGATATTTAATGTAATTCGCGAAACAACTGAAACACATTTACATATTTGAATAATACATATTTGAAAAAGGCTGTCCATCTGCAGAGAAAAATTAGAAAATAATTATCAATACACATTGAAACGTAAATGGCACGTAGCGAAGCGTAAAAATGCAAGCTAGAGGTCTAAAACAGGCGATGCAATTTCAAAAATTATTCCTTTTGATTATTTTTTTTTTTAGCAAATTTTTGCAGTATTTCAATTTGTACATGGCGGCGCCATCTGTTGGTAGTCAACTGGTACTAACTAATTTTAAAAATACTTATTTCTGCACTTTACGACTCAAACGAGGTATAAAAAGAAAGCCGAGGATCTAATTAAATGGAACCAATCACAAAAGTTCATAATTTAATCCTCTAAATCATTTTTTCTTGTAATTGAAAATTCAGCTGCTTCACAGGGTAAGAAACACTAGCGCCGCGTTGTGGCAGAATGGTGGAACTAAGCGTTGCATATGCATACGTCACTAAATCTAAATGTGACAGTTTGTATTAATTACGAAAAGAAATTAAAAGGAATCGTTTCTGTGAACTGCTAGGATTCAGTTTTAGACCTTTAGCTTTCGTTCTATGTTCTGCATAAGTATTGTTCGCGTATATAAAAAATTTTTTTGATTTCGTTTACATTAGTGCCAGTTTTGATTTGGTTTCGTTTACATTAGTAGTGAGTGTTTAATTTCTCGCAAACTACTGTAAATATTAGATTTAAATTCATTTGTGAACCTAATCGATAGTATTATCTTTGAAATATATGCTTGTAAAATGCAAATTATTGGTGCGGAATATTGAAATTAATAATTCTTGTTAATATTGATATGAAGCGTTTAGTTCCACCATTCTGCCACAACGCGGCACTAGTGTTTCTTACCCTATGAAGCAGCTGAATTTTCATTTGCGAAAAATACTAATTTAGAGAATTAAACTATAAACTTTTGTAATTGGTTCTTCTTAATTAGATCCTTGGCTTTCTTTCTATACCCT
>NIPQ01043889.1:0-10879 GCA_002806875.1 Lepidotrigona ventralis hoosana | reverse complement strand
TAATGTTTAATCTTATCAATGATACTTGATACTGCTGACGCAAGAGGTAATGCAACATTCTTTGATCTCGTTTTTCCAGAATGTGTATGTTTCGGTTTAATCGCAGATTCTTTTTCTGCAACATTGTTACATATGTTCTCAGTATCTGTAATCGGAGAATGTGGACGCTTATGGGACGATTTGACTGTGCTACTTTCTATGTGTGCGTTAAAATTAGGAATCAGCTCTTGGAAACTTGTTGGTTCAGAAATATCATTTATTGTTGAACTAAATGCATCACTTTCTACGGATGTTAGATCTGTTGATGATATATCACTCCCTGAAGGCGTAGAATTTGGCTTCTCGGTTATTATTTCCTCAGTATTAATTTCAGGTGTTGTATTATCATTCTGTAACAAAGGTTGTTGTTCGGCAGTGCTGATCCAGCTTGTTGGCTCAGTGGTTATCATTCCAGACCAATTGTTATTTGATGATTCAGTGGATTCATCTTCATTGGGAACTTGTTCATTACTTTCCTTACCATCGTGTTCTGAATTTTTTCTTGGTGTAGTTATTTCTAATGATTTATTTGTGTCTGTTTCTGTATTAGGTGTCTCCTCGTTACTATGTAAATCAATTAAAATATTTGGAGTAATATTGGTAGCGTCAATTTCAGTAATTGGTCCTTCAGTAAATTCTTGACTTTCCACAGTAAATTCTCCAGGAGTTTCGGAGGACGATTCGGTTGGTATTATTACTGTAACCGGTTCTCCTTCAGTTTCTTCAGATTTTCCAGGCGGTTCATTTGCTTCTGTAATCGATTCATTTTCCACACCTGAACTAGATGTTGTTAAATCTGGTAAAATTGTTGATGCAGTGTTGATTTCAGTAGTCGATTCTCCCGTTGTATTAAAATCAAATTCATCGGTGGGAATTTCTAAAGATGGTTCCATTGGAATTATTGGTTGTTCGCTTGATTCTGCATTACTAGAAGCATCTTCTACGCTTCCTGATGGAGTTTGATCTTCCACATTTGGTTCCTCAGTAGTTCCCATTGTAGATGAACTTGTTTCTGTAATTTGTCCTTCCGTATTGCTAGAGGTTTCAGTTATATCGATGCTTTCGGGTTTAGTAGTTTCTTGGCTAATTTCTTCAGAACTAAGAATCTCAGCGGATGGTTCAGGAGTTGTCGAATCATTTAAAATTGTTGATGCAACGCTACTTTGCTCGTTAGAATCCGTTATAGTTTCAGTATGATCTTCAGATGGCCCTAAGGTTGTAGATAATTCTCCGTTATCATTTACCTCTGTAGGCGAATTAAATCCAGCCGTGGTCTCTCCTGCGATTGCCGCAGTTGTACGTATCGCAAGATCTGTGTTTGTAGAACGTGACTTTTCCGGAGCACGTTCCGTCGTCGTCATAATATCGCTGTTGTTACTTGATCCCGTGAATGCAGATATGGATGGTACGGCGCGAGAAGTTGTCGACAAAATTTCATCATCATGCGACGTCGAAGTAGTAGTTGCTTCTTCGTCTGTAAATATCGTTTCACAATGTCTTGATTTCTCTTTTCCAAAGGATCTTGAAAACTGCGGGAGTAGACGATCCTCGCACGAGGATAATGGTTTTCGCTGTTGACAAGTACGCGAGGGCTTACACAATTCAGTTTCTCTATCATAAGCCATATTTTTTGGACAAGTATAGAAATTTTGATGCATTCGATGACCGGAAACCGAGCAAGTGTAAAATAAACCACAATCATTTGGGACTGGAAATGAGCCTAATCTTCGACATTCGAGATGTTGAGCGGAATGAAAAATATCCGAATTTTCTCTATTGATAGCAGAAATATATTTTCCACGAGGAACTAGGACGCATTTTTGTAGATGAGTATCGAAGTGTCTCTTTTGAGGACATTCGGCTAATATGATTTTATCTTTCTTGCAAATGTAGTAGTATCTCGGATTTGTGCAATGTGGTATTAATGTATTCGACTCGCAGGATTTTGTATTATTTATGTAAAGAGCTCTTCCACCTCCGATCACGCTCATACAATAGCCTTTGTCTTCGTCGAAATATTGGTTGGTCCTGCATGGTGGATACCTCGATTTCAAGTTTCTGGAATACCTGCGTACTCCATAATTTGTGTTATCTGTACCATCACCCTCCTGTGAATAATTAGGGGTTCATTTATCAGATTATGTATCTAGAATATAAATTAAATCGACGATGTTTCTTTCGACGCTGTCGTTATTGATAATTTTCGAATAAAAAATGTCAGTAAAGTTCTAAAGAAAAAAGTTCAAGTTTTTCTTTTATTTGACTGGGAAAATTATTATATTAAATTCGTTGGTTTCTTAGAACTATATCAAATTTACTTTGTATTTTATTATTCTTAAGAAATAGAAAAAGAATTTTTTTCTTGTAAACTCTAATAATAAAGTAATAAAAGACTCACAGCTAATTCGCTCACTGGTTGACCAACTACGATTAGCACCACAAATTGCAACAGGACAATTAAAATAAAACTCTTCATATTTGATAATCACATTAAGCAAAGTTGAAATTTTTTTACCAATTTTGATCAGTGAAAACACACTTTTTACACTCGTTGCCGAAACTTTTCTGACCGTTGAAGTAACGTGTTCCAGCATTTTTATATCAAAGACGTGCTGGATAATAATTAAGCCGCGATAGCTATGATTATCAAAAAACGTCATTTTTCATAACATACAAATGCGTGATCAAGTTTACACACTGTTCCTAAATTAAAATTGTTTAATTAACTTGCACGTTTTATAAATTTGGGAGAAGTCAGTCTCTCTGATATTTAAGACGATAACAGTAACAAAATGTATAAAAGAATGCGATGGTCGTTTAATTTAGAAGTATGGTAACAGGGAGAGAAAGGAACACCTAGAAATAAAAACAAATATTTATTAGACGACTATACTGGCAATAGGTAATAAGTCAGTAACAAATCTGTATATACAATATTTCGTTGAAATACATATCTACAAGATGATTCTCTTCTGTTTGTTCATTAAAATAGCGTACACAGTAATTTTCTCTCAAGTATGCTGAAATAGGACTCAATTCTAGGATTGCGTATCGTTGTTCGTGATTAAAGCGGGGGCTGTACAATTTTTTAGACTGATCAATCGTTATCTTTCGGTGTGTGTAGAAATCGTTTAACAATCGTATTGCGGCACTCTGTATGTAAAGTTATTACTCGTCACAATATGAATTCCTGCACCGTAATATGGCATCACATAATGCGAGCCATCCGCAGGCCCTACGATTTGTGTTGCAATAAGTATTACATCAGCAAATTGACCGAGAAAGAGAAACCCCAAAGTACTCAGCTTAAGCAAGCCCAATGCTGGATATCCTAGATAAAATCTATCTGCTCCGAACATTCCAAGAAATATAGAGAGTAACAACGATGTCTCGAAGGAATATCCATTCCTGTGAACATGAACATAAAAACAGAATTTTATTTATTACATGTTGTTTTTATATTTTTTTCTTTTTACATCAAATATTAGGTATTAAATCATGTTTGAAACAGTAAATAAATAATATCATGTATACTTACGTCCATTTACAAGGAATATCCTTCTTGAATGTATTATTTTTTGTTTCTGTACAAATGAGGCCATCCGCAGCCAGACATAACACTGAAAAAACAACATAACGAGCATGTGATTTGAAGTTTCATACATACAAAGTTACAGAACATAATACATTTATTCACCAGTGTACAAAACGAAAGGGAAAGAAATTGAAAATAACTAGTAATTACGGAATACACGTTTGAAGCATATCTGTGTAGGTATAGGTTATGTCGCACCTCTCTTCGTTTTGAGCGCAATAAAAGAAAAGAAACGATAAAGTTTACGTACCTTTGGCTTTATTCTCCTTTGTGCAACCTTTGGGCTGTTGCGTTTTCGGATCTATGAAATCATAATCGGGATGAGGACAGATGTATTGTCCCATTCGTAGGTTATTGCAGTCAATTTCATACGTGTATTCAACACCATTGCTCAGCGGTATCGAGAGAAGAAGCAAAAGGAGCCCGCTAAGGAATTGCATCAGATGGAACATGCCGTTTCATTTTACAACAATTACTACGAATACCACAGTGTCACTGGATCCACTGTCTCTCGTAGTTTCGCGACATCCCGTACATGTTTGTTGTATTTTGAACGCACTGCCATTAAACTGATATCACCCTGGCGCCAACTGCTTGGAATCTCCACGAACTATAATTTATTTCTTCTGGCGCCAGTTTTCTCGTTAATATCAAACAGATCTCATTAACAAGAAGAATTGTCTACATAGTACGATAATCTTCAATTCTAACCTTTAAATTGCAGAAATCAAGTATAATCTTTTGCAACATACAACACAATATTTCTTGGAGAAGTTGAAACTTCATCCGTAAGTTTTCTTTAATAAACGTAATAATTAAAGTAAAACAGATGGCCTCGCTAATCATTCGAGCAGAGAACATGGAGCAATTATAAAATTCATCATGACTTTCTATTCGATCTTGTAATTTTTTCTTTTCCCAGTTACGTTGCGTAAGATCGTGCGTAAAGAGTTTGTACGAGTCCGCGTTATTAAGTTGCGTTAGCGAGGAGAAACAAACAATGGAAGACCGTCGTGATAGTCGAGCATTTTTTTCTGTGCTAAAATGGCTTCTTCGTCGTTGAAGAGTACTCGGAAAACTTATAGCTTCGAGGAGCGAGAGATTTTGATAACCTTGATAAACAAGTACGAAGATATCGAGGATAAGAGATCCGATCCGGTATCGATGTATAAACGAAAATCAGCATGGTCTCAATTGGCCAATGAATACAATTCGATGGTAGGGCCACAAGCGATACGTTCGGCTGTACAGTTAAGACGTTGCTGGGAAAATATGAAAGCATGCAAACGAAATCGGGAGGAGAAAAAGTTACGGTAAATATAATATAATATATTCGTCACGTTAGTTTTAAGTTATTCATCGCCTTGTATATAAAAGCGCGGGAATATACGAATATTGTCTAATCATGTGTGCAGGGCGTTTTGCTTATCATTATTGTTTTGTATCATTATCAATCTCATAATGGTATGTTTGTTGATTTTTTTCAGTAGTATTTCAAAGAATTTTTGCCACCTATCTAAAGACCATACACGATCGAAAAGTTGGGAAAATAGAAATTCCATGCCGGATGTTTCTATTTCTACCGGAACTGTAGGTTTGCCGCCAAATGTCGTGTTTGAACCGAAGGAATCTGAACCGTTTACGTTGCAAACAGTCTGTAATATAAAGCCCCCGAAACAATCCTCAAAAGAGGAAAATAATTGTAAAGACTCAGGTCTTTAAACTTTATTCCTTTTATATTTCATTTCCTCCTATCTTTCTTTTTTGTAAAAACCTTGAACTTTATAATGGAATTAATTTATGAGGCTTAGATGAAACAAATACTTTGCAATGTCTTCTCATGATTAACTGAACTATCTATTTCTTAAAGTATTTTATTTCTGTTTTATTTCTTAAGTGAGATCTTTTAAAAATATTTCTTCTCTCACTTTAATAATACTCTTCTAAAGTCTTTCTAGCTTGCAAAATAATTTTGAAATCCTTCGTTTCTATCAAAAATTAATGACATGTCATATTTTCCAAAATATAATCATTCAATGTACCGTTTTTTATTGCCACAGATTCTGTCAGCAGTAAAATCGATTCGAATTCATTGTCACACGGTCCAGTGACCGACTGTTTCGATAAATCTAAAACGGATTCAGAGTCGCCTGTGGTTGACCAGTTAGACAAAGACGAACTATCAGAGAAAAATCGAATAATTTTCAAATCGAACGCTACTCAAACGTTGATCTCTTCATCGATTGTTCACGAACAGCCTCGAAGGATGAAGAGGTCCCTTCACAAAGAGGAAGAGCTGCACGTATTAGCCTTATCGGAGGCACAGATGAAAGTTGATATCGCAGCCATGTTGAAAGAAGAGGCCAGAATTAAATTGGAAGAGGCTCACTATCGCAAAGAGGAGGCTAGATTGAGGATGCTTCTTTTTACATATAAGCTTGATAGGATAAAGGAAGATTGACCAGAGAGAATAAAATGAATATACTCGTGACGCTTCGTACGATGACTTTGTTCAGTCCCTTTTCATAGGAATAAAAAGAAGAGAGAGAGAGAGAGAGAGAGAGAGGGAGTTACTATTAGATTAAATGTAAACGAACGCTATTCGATCTCTGTAATATCTGTTTATTATTTGTAATTTCTTTCTAACTACAATTGAAATCGAAATAAATAAAAGGTCGTAATGCTAGCTACTTATGATTCGCTAATAATATTTTTTAAACACGAACAAGGAGCTTTTTATCGATCCTTGTTATCGAACTAATTATAGGTTGTATAAATAATATAAATGCTTTTATTTTATAGTGCTAACTTAAAACTGATAGATTGGAAATAATAGTAAAGTTTATGAGAACATCGACTTATGAATTCAGTTTAATAGGAAATATAGTTATACAGTTCTAATTATAAATACAAAGTTAAATAGAAAGAGGTTCTTCAATCTCGATTATTTTGTAAACAAATTTGACGACTTATCTCGTTTAGCCAAAACTAGACTTAGACTTAACTAGTTTAGCCAAAAAAGGAATTACTTTCTAAACATTCTTTTTTATGACTGTTAAACTCAATGTATTTTTATTCCAAGATTCTACTCATTTTTTTTTTAAAGAAAGTAGTACTACATAGTTGCAAACAAAAACGCGTTCTTTAAAAGTGGAAAACATATCTCGATACATATTCATAGTACGTGTCTTGATAAACTGTTCATTCCTCAACTAAATCAGTGAAAGTATATATGTCAGTTTATCGACATGGCAGTCATCAGCTGGCAGTGGTCAGTGAATTTGACTAGCTGTGTTTAACGTCACGAAAAAGAACAGAAGAAAAGAAATGAAAAATTTACAAAGTCTCTCTCTGAATCATTCAAAAAAACCAAGGAATCGCTGAAACATTATGTAGCATGTATTATAAAAAACTTCAGCATCACTGAGATCAAATTCTATCAATGAATCGTGCAATTTTAATATGAACAATTTGAATGTGTCGCATTAAAAATCTATCGATATCGCCTTTGATTGTAATGAAAATCCGTCGATGTTTCTATTTTCCTATTTTCAAGATTTCAAGTGTTGGACTAATAATAAGTACGGGTATGTTAAAGAGGGAAATTTCACGATATCTTCACATGAGATGGAAGTTGTCATCGTGGACAGGTTTTGGTGACGAGCAACGAGCAACTTCGAATAATGATGGATCGGTGTAGATTGGTTCACTGGGGTCGAAGCCGGTTCTTCTGCTGGATGACAATCCAACAGCACCCTCCAGAGCAGTTGACGATGAGCTCACGCGTTGGCCGATCACGTTGCTCATCGATCGGGAGATCGATCTGCGCATCCGAAGAATGGTACATCAACTTTAGGTAATAAATTCAAAAACAATTCGAACGTGTTAGAAGCGTTAAAAGTATCAAACCATTTGTCAAATATGACAGACGTATTTTCGAACGATAGAGATTGGCACATTGACAACATGAGATATTGTTATTTATTAATATTTCGATTGACGGAGGAATGTGTTGTTAACGTAAGTATAAAGTAAAAATTTATTGAAACATCGAATTTTCAGGAAGGGAAGATTTTTCAAAGTCTTGAATAAGAATTTATAGTGATACGAAGAACGTATAATTATTAGACAGACGTAGAAATTTATTTCTATTTGACAAATGAAATAATAAAATAAAAAGTATTTAAATACAATTTTTTCTAATCAAATTATAATGTTAAATCTTATTTTACCTGAAACAGGATATTTTTAAGAGCTTTGGAATAAGAGTTAGGAGCGTTAATAAACGTTAGGCCAAACTACATACGTAGATTGAAACGGTTTCTGAAGACCCGTCCTCAAGAAAGAGAAGTTATTAGCACGACTGCTGTAAGCATCGTCTGAATGATTGCTTCGATTACATATTTTGTCAACTCTACGGTTCTTCGTGATTACCGTGTAAGCGTATTTTCTGAAACAATTCACACGAATTGATGTTTTTTTGTAAACATGGAAATATTCCTTTCAGAAGGAATTAGACACCTATAACCTACCTGTAAATTAACATGGATAATAAAACCACAGATGCTAGAAGTACTACGAGCACCGCGACTGCTGTTACCAGCCCATAATACTCGTTAGGAGTTATACAGACGTTCTCCATAATGGTAGTTTGTTTCTCAACCATTGTTTCTTCGTCGATGTCCATTCTTGAATCCAAGACCTGCAACTCGTTTAAACGTAATATTTTATTTTGCCTTGAATTCATTTCTGTTTGCAATGTTGAAAGTAGGAAGAAAATACACACACTTTTAGTGATATGAAAATTTAAAGTGGTATTAAGTTAGTTAAGTAATTGTTTACAAAATGAAATTTAATAAGGTATCGACTTCAGAGGATAAGCTTTAATTCAATTAATTAGTTTTCATAGAGATTGAAACAAAACTATGAAAGAGCAGACTGTGAAACATAAAACTGATACAAAAGATCGCATTATTTTCTTTGTCGCTGTATCAAGAGTATAATAAATTTCATCTTTTTCAGGTCTACCTCGATCATTTCTCTCACGTGTTCCTCTTCTTCCTCCTCTTCCGCATCATCACTGTCTTCAATGACTGTCGAATTCAACACAGAGAACGTGTCATTCATGTTATTCTCCGTTATCGTACTTATTTCATTTTCTTCTGCGATGGTATCGTTTTCTAACACGTCTCTTCTACGTCTTCCAAAGGATGGCTCGCTCCTTCCGGTACCGCCGGAACAATAAGCTGGTTGACAACCGTCTCGACATGTTCGTACGGTCGCTTCAAACACCAAGAAATTAGACTCGGGGATTTTAAAAGCATTGAAACGCGCTTCCAGACTGTCACCATCCCTCAAACGATCCAACCCGGGGAATACGTAATTGTCCACTGGACAGCTGTGAACAAACAAATCACATTGGTATTGTATAAAGACTTTATCTTTCGAAATTTTTTTTCACGAGTTAATCCATCATTTACAAAACTGGAAAATCTTTAAAAAAAGTTTTATGATAAGTTAATCAGCTCTGAACGCTGAATATGTTAGAATATGTTAGACATATTTATGTTGTGTGTTAAGTGGGTCAGGTGAACATATAGGTCGAGTCAGATGGTCATATCAAGGTGCAAGGTACAGTAATTTAGGTGCAGTAGATAGCAAGAACAGAACAAATGGATTATGTAAATTAGACAGATGGATACAAATGAATTACATATGAATGAATTAGGCATTTGGTACAATTCACAAATAAATAAGATATTAGGCCGAGTATAAATTAAAGAAAAACAAAATGAATAATGCAATGACTTTCTGCAATATTGTGCAACATCCGTAGTTGTGGATGACAATATATTATAATAGCCTTATTTTAAGTGCTTTATACACTCTCGATGTTTATCCATTAAAACCGGAAGCACCCTGTGAACATGAACAGCAAAGTTCCATTACCTTGATCGATTTTGTTGTTACTGAGCCAATCAAAAGTTTTTTATTGGACACGTGGAAATAGAATATCCCTTATTATTAACAAATATTAAATTTTACCTTAGATATTACTGTTGTATTGAAATATCTATTAAAAGCTATTTAGATATTTAAAAAAGTAGAATAAAAGCATGTTCTATCTATAAATTACACATTATAGATTAGNAAAGTAGAATAAAAGCATGTTCTATCTATAAATTGCACATTATAGATTAATTATTGGCAAATAAAAATTATAATAATTTATACGACGCTTACCCATATCTGTCTATTAGTTGAACACTTCTTCCAGAGTATGGATCTCTTGCTATGACATTAGTAGCAAAGATGTCAGTTACATAATTGTACCTTTAAAAAATATTAACAAAATATTACACTATAAATTCTAATCTCTTTAATGAAGTTCGTAATTAGTCCAGTATAAAAATTTTTATTTTTTGTAGTAGAGCAAAGTTTTCTGTTTTAATTGTTTGTAGTTTTAGTGCTTTTAGGACTTTTAAAAGAAATTGATGTTTAGAAAATATACGTAGGAAGAAAGATAAATACCCATCCTGAGCTTCCAGTCTAAAAGTGAGTGGATCACCAACAGCGATCGTTGTCGTAGGTCTGCCCTGATAAAGAATCAGCAAACGTACTCGAGAACTTAAGGTATTTTCCGCTGGAAGATATTCGATTGGAATTGGAGACCCTGACCTACACAACATAGGTGCGAATTTCATTAGTATAATCGAGACAGAGGTATCTTCATCTTTAGTTTTTAAAACATTAAGAACGTAGACACTTCAATACCTTGTTTCATATTGGAATAACAAAATTTTTCTTTGTTCAAAGTTAACTGCAGATATTCACAAGTTTCGGTGTTTAGAATTCTATTTTAAAGAGATACTGAAAGAAGCATTATAAATTAAATTTAAATCTATCTTTCTTTAAGATATCAGTTTTATCCGCTTGTCGACTGAAACAAGCCAGAGGAGAAGTGTCTCTTCTCAATTTTGCGCAAAATGTATTCAAAATTCAGGATAATCGGATCAAAGTGATCGTCAACGATGAAACTCGAACGATATTACAAACAAAATTTCTCGAGTGTGCTTGCACCAGGATTCATGTTAAGTGAATGCGACACATTCTGCATTCCATACTCGATGACAGATCGGACTGTTTAATTAAGTGTACCGGGTGCAAGGCACGGTCTCTCAATCGATATGACCTGGCATACCCGGCACCGATGTAGCCGGATGTGACGACAGCTTCGCCAGGACC
>NIPQ01043879.1:0-10829 GCA_002806875.1 Lepidotrigona ventralis hoosana | reverse complement strand
GACTAAGAATTAATTACACCGTGCCGAGGCTTGTATAATTCGTTACTTTAAAACGTAAATTGCACGCAGCTGCGAGTGACGCGCCGATTCCCCGGTGAATTAGCGGCGCGCGACGTCGAAATATAGGATGGCCAGTGAAAAACCGAAGGGCTTGAGAAAGTCGTAACTTTTAACTTTTAACTTTTTTTCTAGTTTCTCACACGTGATACCGAAAAAAACCCCCGTCAATTGTATTTTCAAATAAAATAATAAAAAATGGGGAGAAAGAAACATGCGTTTGTAAAAGTTATTTTTGTCTAATGTCATTCAGTGTTGTGACCATCGCTCGCTGTGATAACAACAAACGACGCGAAATCTGCGAACAAGCGAACCGAGCGTTTCGCCGGTTTCGACGTCGCGCGAATCGTATTTTCGCAACTCTGGCGGATTCATTGCGTTGCCCTCTCTCGTTCTGGGAACAATCGAATGAACGTTTTTAACGTTAAAAGCCGTCTGGGAGTTGGCCGAGCCGGCAGTGAAAAACCGGAAACCCGAATGTATGTAGTGTAGCGGAGGAGGGGAGAGGCCAGTGTTAAATGCCGCCTGGCGATCCCAGGCGAATGATGCACTGTGCATTATGCTTGTAACGCCTCCCTGGAAACAAAAGCATTATTCGCCCTGAAATTATGTTACCTTCGGACGGAACGCGCGAATTCGAGCGCGCGCATAAACTACGACCGGCGCCGACTGTTAATTTCCCCCGAACGTGTTTCCCGCCGTCGTTCCCCAAACGTAAATACCACCCGGCGTATAATTAGTCGCGATTTCCAAGCAGCAGATTGCCCATCGTTTTCGGGACCGGTGCTACTTTTTGCCGACTCATCGAGAACATCGTCCTCCGCCGGTTCGCCATTCAACGAAAGCCGTCTTGATTTATAGCAAGTAACAAGTGCGTCTCGTTCGCAGACGTCGATTTTCGAGCGATTTCGAGCGGACAGCATAATTGTCAAGAGTTTCGATAGTTTGACTGTGTGCTTGATTACAAGACGATTTCAAGACGATGTTTTTTTTTCTGCAATATTTAAACTACCGTGGGTGATGCAGTTTTTTCGTATTCGTCAGAAAGAGAAAGACGAGAAATGAATTTAATCGAAGATTTTGCTTCGTACGTCGAAAAAGCATTTCCTTCCGGCTCGAGAGACAGCTATTTCTACACAGATTCGAATCCATCTTCGACAAACAGCAGGGAACATACAACGATAAAGACAAGCAACAACAGTTAAAAACTTCGAAACTCTTGATCTCCACAAGAACGTGACAATAGTCTTTGCTCAATAAATTGGCGATTCCAAATAAAGCAGTCTAAAAGAAAGAAAAGAATCTAAAAAGAAGAAAGAGAGGCCGAAAAAGTTTCTCGAAAAGAGACGAGGAGCAGCAACTGTAAACTCATCGCAGGGTGGTAAACACATGCGGCACTAAAGACTGAGGGAGGAGGGGGGAGTGAGTGGGGGCACGTATGCACGGGAATAATTTTGGATAAGGTTAATTGTATGCAAATGACAAGAGGCACGTAAGACAGGGCGAGCCGTGGTCGTCGACGAAATTGAAACTGCGCGAAGAGTGTCTGTGTGTGTGTGTATGTGTGTGTGTATATATATGTGAGCGCGCGCGGGTATTTGTCCAACGAGCGGAAATTACGGAGCCACTGTTTTCCTAATTTCGGGCACGAATGAGATTCCCAGCGACCGCTGACACGGCCAGGGGATACCGCGTCCCCGTCGTAAATAATCTAAGCGCGCGAACGCGTGCTCCCGGTCAATTTAATGGAATTAATAACGGAGACCGGCCGGAGCGCACGCTGGAGATTTCGGAAGTTTCGCCGAAACGAAATAACGCTGGCCAGCGGCCTCCCCGGCATCCGATTATTAACGCGCTCCTCTTCCCATCTAACGCGAGACGCGCTCGTTGAAGACTGAAGCGATAACTTTCGTTCCTACGGATTAGAATGAACAAAACAAATTTTCATCGAAACAAATTTTCGTTGAAGAAAGCGATATCACGTACGTGATATAAAACGTTAAATATATATATATATGAAGTTAATTGAACAATAGTTTGTCTTAATGGAATTTTAGATTTTATTAAAGAACAATAATAATTATTGTTTTATAATACACAAATATATGTTTCTTGTATTTTTTCAGAGTGTGAAATTTCTCGAAGCAATGCCCAATATGTAACTAGTGATAACTTCTGTCATCACTATCACTATTATCTGGAAAATTCAAATTTACAGAGTTTTCTTTTAGTATTTCATCGTTGTAAATACCGACCACAAGCTCGTCTTCGCTGCTGCTAACATAGTTATCGTCAATAAAAGTCTCCTATCTCTTTATTTTGCGATATATTTCGGGATTATAGAAAAACTAGTGAAACTTAAGTCACCGATCAAAGCAAGACTTTACTTATAAATCGTTATCTATTGCAAAATTCCTGTAAAACGAAAAGAAAAAAAGTAACGGTTTATAAATTGTAACAACAAAGTATTGAAAGAAATCTATTGACGGTATAGATAACGGAATTATTTTCTGTCGCTTGTGCGGCGACATTCGACCTAGTGAATAGAATGATGACGTAGCTTCGTCCGCAAAGAGTTAAATTGCCGTTTATTCTCATTTATCTGCTGACATCGATGAATGCGAGATAGTTCATCACTCGTGATTTAGATTTGGATTTGCTTGTGACAGAAAACACGTTTTACACGTTCGTGGGAAATTCAAAGACGCACAGGGTGAATGGATTAATTATCTGCTGACATCGATGAATGCGAGATAGTTCATCACTCGTGATTTAGATTTGGATTTGCTTGTGACAGAAAACACGTTTTACACGTTCGTGGGAAATTCAAAGACGCACAGGGTGAATGGATTAAAGGGTTCGTAAGTAATTTCTAGGTTACACAGTACTCGCATTCACCTGAAACGTGAAAAAAAGTCCTAATAAAAACATGGGTTGAAAAGTTAATAGCTTCGAAGTTACAAACGATTGTTTCTTTTTGTTTGGGTTCGTAAGTAATTTCTAGGTTACACAGTACTCGCATTCACCTGAAACGTGAAAAAAAGTCCTAATAAAAACATGGGTTGAAAAGTTAATAGCTTCGAAGTTACAAACGATTGTTTCTTTTTGTTTTGATTGAAATGCCTGTGAAAAAGTTGGAACACATCCGGGAATCTTCGAAAGAGATTTTATTATTAATTAATTTATTATTATTAATTTACTATTAATTCCTTAATACGAAGATGTCACGCGTGCGTGGAAGTAGAAAAAAAAAGAAATTACAAGGCGAACCACTACTCGCGTACAGTATGATAGCTTTCAAAGCGAAGAAATTCGTTTCTCCAACCGAAACGAAAAACTCGCAAATTTTGGAACTATTAATTTTTCGATCCGTGTTTGTCAGGATTTTTTTCCATGTTTCGGCGAGTACTATCTACCCTAAAAGTAACATGTATATATGTATATATATTGCTTTATTTGCCTACAGATTAGTAGAAAAATATACAAAGGATCAAATATGTAACGTTTAATTAGTTGAATTGGGAATTTGGAGATCGACAGGTCTCTCTCGGGTTAATTATCGTGAAACGTATAAATTAAAACTCAGTAACCGAGCTGATTGAATCGAAGTTCCCTTACTTTAATACCATTTTATCGACGTTTTCTTTTTTAGAAGCGTAATCCGGTCAAATTCCTTCGCGTGGCTAATTCGAGGGGAATCAAAAATTATCGTGAAATATCTCCTTAACCAGGTTTACAAATGTAGGTTAATACTTCTTTTTACTTGTTATTTAATATTCTTTCTGTTTATGATGAAGAATACATATGGTTCAACCTTGGAAATTTCGAAACGTCTCAACACGCAGAAAAAATTGATACATACTCCCTTGAAACCATACGACTTTTGTGCTAAAAAATTCTCCATTAGACCAGTAATTTAAAAGTTGTTTCAACTGTGCAAGTTACACGAATCGCCCTGTATGTATACGCAGTTTCGTTAAATATGCAGTTACACTACTTAGGATGCACTTTACGCTCGTTATTTATTTAACGCGCATTGAAAGATCTAAATGCTACAGAATTCGTTTCGCGAATAAACGTGTCGTCGATTACCGATTCTAAGCTTACGTTCGTACAGCATTCACTGCGCATTTGTAATTAGCGAGTAGTTGAAATACCGATTTCAACGCCAAATCCATCTTCGAACAGATACATCTTCATTTTCGAGTAGATACAATCGATTATCACTTTTATGGCGATTCGAACCCGAAATCGCGGCGTTATAAAAGGGAGAAACTCACGGTTGATAGGGGTGGTGGAGGGTGGAAATCGTAAAGAACAGGCTCAACGCGGATAAATCTGCAGCCTTGGTTTTTCTTCCCTTCCCTCCTGGCGTTTCACCGGAATTGCCGCTCGCGGACCCTTGTTTCCGGTTGGTGAAAAATCCAAGCATTCCGGCCCGGTCTCCCGCATTCCTTCCTCCTGCCAGCGTTTCACATTCTGCTCGCGGTGTAAATCTCCGCGGGCCTGCGCTCTTATCTGGCCCGTGGATATAATAAAGAGTGGCCCTCGTTTCAGCCAGCCACTCTTACGCCGTGCGTTCAGGTGACACGGAAACCAGAGGAACCAGCCGAGACCAGGGAAATTCTAGTCTCTAGGAAACTCTAGGAGAAAGAGAGAGAAAGAGACAACGCAGCGCCATTTATTCCGTCTGAATAGCGCGAATAACACGTAGGAAAACGAATTCGACTGGGCGAAGCGAAACCCCTGACTAGGCCAACAGCAGTTTCGTGTTGTCGAAGGGGAACGAGGGTGCAACAGCCCCGAATGACGGCCGTCTGCCACCCATCGGGGGCTACACGAAAATCCCATACTGGCAGGGTGGCTGGTAATATTTTGAAAGGCAACCGGTAAGTGTCAAAATGGGGGATACTGTGAGGAAAGCACACAGCGACAGAGATACCACGATGGCTGTAAATGGATTGCTCGATTCCTGTATATCACGTATCACGTATCGTGTGCTCGTACTAGTCGCACGAGTTTCACTTGCTTGCTTGCTTGCTTCCTTGTTTGCTGTTCCATGATCAGACTGTATGTCTATAGAAATTTATCGCAGCGAACCGTACGTACAAAGTCTTTGTCTGATTCGTGTTACGATCAATTACGCTTCAACGGGAAAACTCTACTCGCGTGTGTTGAAATCAACGAAAGCTACAAACGTTAAAATTAACGTTTGAAACTATATTTATGATTAGCAGTTATGGAGACGATCCTCGAATAACGGAGCCTGCTTTATACGAACTAGCTAATTCGTCCTGGCTAATATTTACCTGGCAAACTTTCATCGTTTCAGACGTTCCAAGGTTGCTTCCTCCGGCTGGTCAACAATATATGTGAGGTGCTTTCGAGTTCTTGACATATGGCGTTTCTAGTTTTCGAATTACCCCGAAACAGAGTGAAAAACTATTGTCTAAACCACGATTCAGGGATATCAATTGTCGAATGTTAAATGTTCAGAAATTTCTGAAAAATGCAAAATCGCAGACGGAGAATGAAACATAGAATTTTTCATTTATCTATTTCTTTAAGTTCTGATGCTCTGTAATACAGGAAAAGAGGGAAATTCGTACGTTCTGAAGGAAACTACAGAAATACATAAGANTTTATTTTTTTTATATATATATATATATATATATATATATATATATATATATATATATATATATATATATATATATATATATATATATCGAAATGTAATTAACTTCGTTTTAAACCGTGAATTCATAAAGCGTAACCTGGCAGTTAACTGTTGAAGCTTGTTTTAGAAAAAGAAAATGCACGATTTCGTTAACAGTTGTTTAGCATCGATGTCAAAATTGTTCAAATAACATTTCAAAATGGATGCAAGCTCATAAAAATTTATCGTGACGTGTACGCTGAAGAAGCCTTGGAACTACTGCAGTATCGGAATTTTATTATTGATAAGGATATCAAATTGTCAAAAAAGAAAGAACCTTGAACCTTGAAGATAATCTAAACAAAGTTTTCGTTTCTCACGAAAAATTCGTCTCGAGCTCCACTTGCGCACGAAAAAAAAAAAGAACGATAGTTACTTTTTGGATAACCTAATGCAAAAAGCTTAAGTGATTAATTATATAAGAGACGTTCTACAAACACTCTAAAATCGACTTGAGTCGGAAAATCTAATCAACATGGAGATTAACTTCTACATATATTCTGATAACTGGATTTCTTCAATTGCACAAGAGTTTCTTGTTTTATTTTTCCAAGGTGGACATTTTGCAGACCATCGTAATAAATATCCCTTAGCCTGTGAACGAACAGCAAATGATAGACGAACAAGGATGGTTCTTCAGCCTAACAACACTGTACATACATATTTCGAAAGAACGTCGTGTAGTTTCACTAGCTAACACTAAAACGAGCAAATAACAAGAGAAGGGAGGATCAGAGGGACGTTAGGTGAGTAAGAAGAGAATTATTACCACGACCGGGGTAACCGATCTGTCCTCTTACCGGAGAAACAGTGCAATTTTCACTTGTTGCCGTAAGCACAAGAGAGAGAGAGAGAAACGCTTTATTAAACTCCCGGAAACTGTTTCACTTAAAATTACATTCAGATTAGTTGTAGATAAGTGGCTGGCCGACGGCATTGGAATTCTAATGCAAAGTGTAGGAACAGTGGCCTGGTTTGATGTTGCTCGTCGTGCAGAGGAACGTGTACGCATTGGCAAACTTGAGAGACCGACGATTATCCGTTACACGCTTAATTATCTCTCGTTGCCGGTAAGTTTCCACTTGCTCAGACGTTGCTCGTACTCGCGCTGGAGTGAATTGTTTTGAAGGAAAAGGCACAGATAGAAAGGGAGACAGAGAGAGACAGAGAGAGCAGTAAGAATTTTGTATTTTGACGTATTATAATACTCGACGATTCTGACAATTGTTCCAAGAGTTCGTTTGAAACGTTTGAACATCGGACAAGATAATGCATGAGGAATAAGAAAGGACATTGTCACAAGGAAGAGAGATTTCCCTAGATAGGGAGAATTGTTTCCGAGAGGGAAATGCTTGACGAGTTTTTCAAGAAAAGAATGAAACGTTCGTTTGAAACGTTTGAACATCGATAAGATAGTATATGAGGGATAAAGGACATTGTGTCACAACTAGTTACGAGCGACAAGAGATTCCTGTAGATAGAGAAAATTGTTCCGAAGAGAAAGAATTCTGTATTGCTTGACGATTCTGACAATTATTCCAAAAGAAGAACAAACTGTTCGTTTGGATACGAAGAATATATGAGAAATAGGAGAAATGAAAAGAATATTGTGGCAATTAGTCACGAGAAAGAGAAGTTATTCTAGATAGAGAGGATTGCTTCGAAGAAAGGGGAAGAGAGAGTAGTAAAACTTTTAAACTATTTCTTGACCATTCTGAATTGTTTGAAGAAAAGAACCAACCACTCATTTGAAACATTTGAATCGGATGAGATAATAAGTAAGAAATAAAGTGAAAAATAAAGGACATTGTCACAAAAAGAGAGAGAGATGTTTTGAGAATTTTGTACTACATCTTGATAATTTTGACAATTATTCCAAAAGAAAAGAACAAACCATTTAAACACCGTTTATCAATAAAATAATGTGTAGTTATACTTTTACTTCTAATAGATGGCCTCTTTGCTAGAGATGCGTGAAAAAGAGCGCTTTTTTTTGACAAGAAAAAAGTCGTGCGAGTTAAAAAAAAAAAACAGAGTGAGGGCGGAGTCGTAAAAGAGCGTTGAATGAGTGTGATCAAAAGAGTGATCATTTGTATTATATAAAAGAATTAATTGTGTCGTTTTGAGTTTATTCGAATTACTGTTGTCTGTGTTGTTTTTCCGTCTTCTTTGTTATTTAATATAATAGACATCATTTAAATGATGTCACTGCAATAATATACGAGAAATAAAGGACGTTGTCACGACTAGTCAGAAAGAAGGGACCAAGGTTCCTTTGGATGAGCAGCGCGAATGTTTGCCAAAGCGATTTTTCGTCAAGTTGGAAAAATGGCAGATAATTTATCGGAAATGCTGGAAACATCGCGAAACGAGCGGCACTCGCCGAATCAACGTAATATCTTGAATGCCTGTGGCATGATGTACGGGCGAGAAGTCACTGTGACGGGAAAGCGATTATTTACAGCCAATCAGAGGGAGAAACCCATCCGACAGACAGACGCATAAACGCTCGCAGATCACATCGAATGACACAGGGGATAATCGAACTGACGAAGCACGATTGATAGAACGACGCGTGACGTTTAACGCCCCGGTTAAATGGAAAGCCCGCGCGTATCGTCAGAATTTCTTTCCATAAATGAAATTCATCCTTCAAACGTTCTTAACTTCTGCATTCGTGCTCATGGAGGCAGTTATTTTATTTATTTCTGAAAAAAAAAAGAAAGTTACGAGGTGACGAGGTGAAATCATGATGCTTTTTACATTCAATACTAGAAGATAGCAAATACCAAAGACTAAAGCATAGAATCTTCATCGGAGATGTTAAAGTGAAAAAAGAAAATAAAATGGTCACGAGCTTTTATTTATGTGTTTCGCATCTATAATATATCTAACAGAAATTGATCATTTTGACCGCTCCGGTAGTTCTAGTTAAAAAACAATGTACAACGTCCAAGGAAAATATTAAATTTTCGACAAAGTTATTACCAAAGTTAAACCACGAAGTTTTGTGCACTTACAAGAAATTTTGAACTGCAAAAATATTCAAGAGTGCTTTCTGCAATATATTTGCCACAATTTTCTATCAAAATTCCACTTCTTTAATCGCACCATTAAAAAAACACGATGTTTCCTAAAACACGATGTTTCCTTCCCACGCGGTGTTATCGTTAAACTCGTTAGTTCCAACGACGCTGGAACGACATAGTGTTGAATCGTTTTTCGCGGTTGGACACACCAAATTCCCAGGAGTTGTTCCGTTGGTCAGATTCTTAGTGGATCTGTCCCGGGCAGAAATACAGGGAACTCCATTTCGACGAACGGTCGGGTCGCGAGGACTTATTCGATAAGTTCATCGAGTGTTCCTTCAATTTGCTCGCGGGCGGACCGACTGGCAATGTAAATAGCCAGGAATAGCGGAAGTTACGATACACAGGGTGTCCCAGTCCTGGTCGGTAGTACATGTGAAAGATAAGTAAAAAATCATTTCTAAACCCATTCCAAGTAAACAGGTGTTAATAACTAATCAACATTACGAATGGTGTTAATGCTGTTTGTAAATAACAACGTGTTATCTGCATCAATGTTCATGCTCGGAGAATTTCGATTTTCTCGAACGAGTAAATTTTATTCTTCATTTTTCAAGTAGAAGTATATACAGGGTGAGCAAAGACGCGCGTGACGTTCGAAATTACTCCGAATATTCTCAAAGCACTGTGTGTACCGTTACGCTAAATTCGTTCGGGACAATTAGCGCGCAGTTGGCCGATATCGTCGCGTCTGGACCAGCGTCGCAAGCCGCTTTGGCTATTTACGATGCACGGTTTGGCTTCCCACGGCGGCGATCGTTATGCAAATGCTTCGAGCGACGTATCGAGGTCGCGCCGTTCGTGTCATTACGATGACCCGCTGGCGATGAAAAATTACGTCTGCGTGGAGTACGCGAGTGTGTCGTTCGCCGGCGGCTGCACGATATCGGCTGTTTTAATTTGATAGACGATAGTAATCTTAAGTTCTTACGGTACACGCTCCTCGGTTAATTAGTCCTTGTCGCCCGATTGTCGAGAGGCTCGTCGAAGCTGCAGCCATGCAAATTTCTCACGCATCGCTCGTCAAGCGTGATGTCACGCGAACGTTCCAGGTACAAGTCCTCTACGTATTTCCAATATTTCTCTGAAGTTTACACACTATACCGTAATTAAAACAGAGTGCTTCGCTGTCGATTTTCAAATCGGAGTCGCAGACTCGCGCGACGTTTATCCGATTGTGTTGTTTCGTCGGCAGACACTCGGCAGTTACCCGACTTGCTCTATAATCGATCGGTAAGCTGAACCATCCTCCAGCAAATCGATCGGTCGTCGTTTCGTACGCACGTTGCAACACGGTGCAATTTGTTGCCACAGATCAAACTGGCCTGTGTTAGAAATCCTGTGTCACGCGCGTGTCGCGCACGCGATACCATCTCAGTCAGATTAATTCTGAAAATTTCTGACTGCCTATCGGCCGACATCTTTACACGGACATTACAAAGCGCGGCACGGCGTGTTCTCGCGTTATCGGGACACAAAAATGAGCTCCACCTTTCCGCCTCACGCTGCGTGTATTATGGCCCCCGAGTGCACGCGGCTCGCGACGGGATGCGTTAATATCGTTAATTAAAACTGCTAACCCCGCGTCAACGGCGATAACGGACCACCACGCTATTAAAATCGAGATGACAACCTGCGGCCACCGGCGAATTTTCACGTTCGCAATCGTGATCGAGTGAATTTGATGGATAATTTTATAACGCGCGTCCATCGAGAAGACCGTGAAAATCGTTTCGACTATTATTATTAGATTGACAGATTGGTGTTTCAGGATCGGACGATCGAGACGTTTTCAGAAGATTCGCAAGAGGCAATCGTGTCAACAGTGTTGAATAAACAACGAGTTGAGGTGAAATTTTGAGAAGGAACTTCAGTTTCTCGCAGTTAAACGTTTAACACTCACAATTCGGTATTTGTGAGTCAAATCACAAATGGGGGAGGGGGGGGGGCGTGATCTTCGACTT
>NIPQ01043850.1:0-10625 GCA_002806875.1 Lepidotrigona ventralis hoosana | reverse complement strand
TCATGTGCCCTTTTGTGCCAAGGGACCATCTCCATTGATGTGGGAATTAATAATTCTGATGACTCTTGACTTGATGGATTCTAACTGAGATCTTTGATTGCGCTGATTATTTAGTCACTAAGTTGACTGACTGTGCTGAACGACTACGGACTACTTAATTATTGAATTGTTACTGAACTTACTGAACTTGACCTTTATTACTGAATTATTAGTCATTGTACTGTTTTGCGCTGATTATTTAGTCACTAAGTTGACTGACTGTGCTGAACGACTACGGACTACTTAATTATTGAATTGTTACTGAACTTACTGAACTTGACCTTTATTACTGAATTATTAGTCATTGTACTGTGATTTCTTCCTCTTATATAAGGAGATTTTCATCTGTCCCTTCCAAAGAACTCTAAAGAGTCGTGAAGCGGGGGATATGTCAAGACAAATCAGGAAGTATGTGGAAGGTTTCCAGAATTTCTCGTTACCATCTCATGAGAGTGACTCGTGGAGTGGCAGGTATAGGAACCGGTCTCATCATCTTCTAGAANCAGGTATAGGAACCGGTCTCATCATCTTCTAGAAACTATCCCGTTGCCTGCACGACATTTCTGCCAGAATAAGGCAAAAATATCGACGATTAACGATTAAATTTTTCCAATAATCTTTAATCACGATTAAAGTTCCAATTTTATTATAAAGATATCAATAAATAAATATGTCAATTATATAATAATAAATAATAAATATGTCAATTATAAATAATAATTCTATTCTTAATTTTAATCGTTAATTTTCATTAATGATTAAATTTCTTTCAATTTTAATGGTCAATTGAATATGCTAAAATTTTTTTTATATATGTCTCTTGCTCAAGATTAAAAACATCTTGCAATAAATAATGTAGAGAAAAAGCATCTGTAAGTCTGTGAATAGTGAAATAATATATTAATATATTAATATATTAATGTAATTAATGTAATGATATTAATGTAATTAATGCAACGCAATGAAGATTTTTTTATTATTGCTTGTTTATTTAAGAAAATTTGAAGCAGTTCACATTATCTTGATTAAACTTGCAGCTAGGCTAGTACGTGCATGTCATATTTCCCACCATTCGATAATAGTTGTAAAGCATATTTCTATCTCAAAGTAGCCTAAGTATATTTAATTGCAGTTTGATATAACAACTAACAACTGGATTGCCGATTGACATTATTAATCAATTAAATCAACTTTTCGGCGATTATTTTTATTTGTAATCAGTTAATCTAACTAAAAAATTTTAACGATTAATGGCCAACTCTGAGTTTTATACTTGATTTACGACATTGAAATTTCTATTGGAGAAAAATTTTTCGCGCTTGAAACTAATTGAGATTTATAATGGGCTGTAAATTCCCCGAATTGTCAACACGTGAAAGATGTGAAAGATATAAAACTCTGAAGCATGTCGTGGCCTTGATATTATATCAAGAACATTATAAAAACGCCCGTTTATGCAGCAATCTGATAAAAAAATAAATACAGAATACCGTACGTCTCTCTGAAAGTTGCAGTTCCTAAAACGATTGATCATCCTGGTGTTCCATTTGACATCACTCTCGCTGGCCGTGTACCTGAGGCCCTCGAACATGGATTCCACGCTCCTAACATGGCCGGAAGAAATCACGGAAGTCGCACGCATGATCGCAGAGTGCATCACAGTGTTAGGTGTGCTGAGCTACATTCTGGTACAACTAGGCGGCGAAGTCATCAACATCGGTCTTCTGTCATTTATGAAACAGTTGGTAAGCCCGAGGGATAGAGAGAATCTTGCCCCCCTGACTATATCCATTCCGAGTGGCCGTGTATGGACCAGTCGTGAAAGTTACGCTCTCACGAAACGTCCCGTTGTTTCACCGATATCTCGCTCGGTTCGAGACGCAGGCAATTTCGAATCTCTCGAATCATCGAAGGTTGAGCAAAGTGAACTGTAAGTAATCGATTCAATTAAATGAGGATTTTCTTTTTCTTTCTTTTATTTGTTGTTTGCTTAGATGGAGCACGCGGTTCTGAAATTAATTATCTGGGATGGGGAGATTTGAAAATTGTATTATTGCATTTCATAGTACACGTCAACTATATTTAATGACAAGTAAATATTCGATAAATATTCAGAAAGCAAATAAACTCGTTTCATTTTTACGTGTAGAATACTCTGCTTCCCACATGCTATAAAATACTCTATACTCTAAAATCCGACAAGTTACGATTTTCTGAAACACCGTTCCGCTTCGTAACCTCGCTGGTCAATCGACACTTGGGAACAAATCAAACGCAACAAATTTGCATCGTTTATCGAAAAGAACAATTTCTCACTGACAACCGAATCACACGTAAATCGTGTCACTCATTCAGCATTCTCGTACTGGGAGACACGTAATTCGTAATTAGCTTGCTCGATAGCGTTAGACATCAAGTGTACGATATAATTAGGATAACGTGACGTACGCGAGTCATTAATCGTGATCTCATAACGACGTTGCCGTCGAATCTTTTTTCCAGAACGTTGGAAATGATTTTCTCTCGAGGAGATCTCGACTTCGCGACCCTCGCCTAACCATGCAATTATACATAGATCGTTTGCTTGGCGACGCAACGCGTTGCCACGTACCGAAATTCCATAGCGTATATCGATTCCTCTGCGGGAAGCCGTGAAGCGTACAAGAATACGTGCTAGCTTTGACGTTTCACCTGCACATTTACCTTACAGAGTCACGAGCCCGCCAAGCTCATATTCTTGATCAGCAATCTGCTCATACTCGCGTGCATTCCATGTCGTCTTGCTGGTAATAGGCATGCAGAAGACGCGATACTTGTGGTTGCTGTTCCCGGTTCTTGGTTTCTCCTCATGTTCTTTGCTGGGTGAGTAATATCTCCCATTTTTAATTGCAAGTTTTTCTAGCTTCTTTGTACCACATGCTTGAGAAGACAAAAAATTAATAAAAAAAAAAAAAATGGAAAAAGAAAATCTTTTACAGATTATTGCTAATTTTGAATTAGGCGTGTTCAATCGTTAAAACTAGGTTTGATAAATTTCTAGTTTATTTTTATCTATTATATATATATTTTTTAAAGTAGGTTCTTTTTTAAAAAGTAACAAGAACTAACTTTTTTATTTTTATTTCTCCAATTGATTTCTTGTTTTAATAGTAAAATGAACGTCTTGTTAAAGAAACAGTAGCGAAAAAGCTGAAAATTGGAAAAATCAATTTAGGAATTAAACTAGACATTTATCTTAGTTTTTTTAGACACGTCGAAGTAGATTTACAGTCGAAAATGAAAAGAAATAATCGTTTCATTGACAATTTTCAATTAATTATATTTTTTCCTTCAAATTCTCTAGTATTAGAGATATTTTTATTCTGAAAATATAATTTTATTATAAAAGAAACTACATATTGATATTTGTCTATCTTTCACGAGAGCAATGAGAATAAATTAAAACAAATTGTCGATCATTTTCAAGAAATTATTGGAAATTATTACCTATGTAAATACTGCCTATATTTGAGCAAAAGAAAATTATCATAAATTGTTCTTTCACCCTTCAATTGATCGTAAATGGTTCGTAAAAGACCAATATTACTATCAGCGGAACAATCAAAAGTTGAAATTTGAAATTTCTCTATACTGATAAAATGTGTGAATTCTCTTAAGTAACAATTTTTGTTTAGAATTTTTATGCATTTCTAATGGAAATTTGAAGGTGCAAAAATATACAGCGTGTGTAAAGAAATTGGGAAAAAGTTTATAATAAATAAAATTTTTGATAAATTAAAACCTTTTAATAAATTAAAAATTTCAATAAAAATTATTTTATTTAAAATATTTTCACAAAGAAAGGACACGTACATATTCTTAGAAATTTTGTAGAATGAATTTCATACAAAAAATATTATTTATGTATTTTTATGAAAATATTCATAAATATCTGGTTTTGTTGAAAATTGTTACTACACACATTACTTCAGAAGNAAGGACACGTACATATTCTTAGAAATTTTGTAGAATGAATTTCATACAAAAAATATTATTTATGTATTTTTATGAAAATATTCATAAATATCTGGTTTTGTTGAAAATTGTTACTACACACATTACTTCAGAAGATGCAGAATTATTTCATATACGGCCATTATTTAATTTATTCTAAGACATTCTTTTTTGCCATATTTGTTTTTATTTATCTCTTTTGTTTTTATTCATATAGTGTTTTGAAATTTTGAAATTCATTTATATTATACAATTGTTGAATTGAATATTTTTCTTTGTTTTTTGTCTCATTCAATTAAAGTTTAATTGAAAAAATACTTATATACTAAGTATTATTAGAGTAAGTATAATATTTTACATATTGACGCTAATTTTATTGATGTTTTATATACAGGATCAGAGTTTCTTCTATCTTGCTTACGTCAATGTGTATTTTTATCGATACAAAAAATGTGTCAGAACAAAGTTATCTATTTTCAAATGAAATATTCATGTCCAAGTTCTTTAAAAAAAATCACGTTTTAAAAGTCATTGTTTATTCTCTCTTTCAATCATGATGAGATATTTTTTTTCCATAAATTATAGACCATATATTTCCATAATTTTCGTATTATTATTATAAATGACCTGATATAAAGAAATCATGGCAATTTGAAGAAAAATGATCAATTGAAGATCTTTTTATTTTTCCTCAAATGCTTCTTTTGTATGAGTAAAAATAACGAAGATATCGAAGGGCAAGATAAAAGAAACTTGTATTACATTGTAATTACATATTTAATTTTACATAAAACAGGCTGTACGGATTTATATACATTTATTATACATTTATTCTGCAGTTGATTTGTGAGTATTTTAATATTTTCATAATAATTTATTTTATTTTACCTGGAGATTCTTACCTGCAAAAGTGTGCGTACATTCATTTGTTAAAATATTTCACACGAACAAAGTTTTACGAAATTGCTACGCCATTGTAGCTGGTCTTTTAAAGCTCCTTTTCGATTCACTATAAGTGACTTAAAACTAGATATCTAAACTTTTCTGACATAAAAAAAAAGTAATTTATTTACTTTTTTAAGTTTCTGAAATTAAATGCATTGCTACATAATGTAAGCATCGTTTTATACATTAATAATACACATATGGCCGTCCCTAATTTCAAACAACATTAAACAATGTATTAATGTTAATTATGAATGTTATGTTTATGTTAACGCATCTATTACAACAATTAATTACTAAAATTTCATCGCATTAGACCATAGAGGATTTCAAGCCCGCATTTTAAAGTAAGCGCGACTTTACGTTATGCTTCGTTAATAGAATGTGAATTATTAACGATATCAGTTTTTGTTAATAATGCAAGAGATAACGACGATATACCGTCGTATGGACGGTTTGCCATTAAAATTCTGTTGGTGACTTGTTAACTTATGACAGAAATATTCATGAAGAATGATAAAGAAATGCTCGATAAGTGTTATGTCGCCTAGTCATGCAATATCGGTTATACTTTATTCGAAGTGTGTAAAAGAATTTTATATACTTTATAATTATAAATAATATATATATATTATTATAAATATATAAAGAAATAATATATATAATATATATAAATAAATAATTATTATAAATATGTAAATAAATAATATATATATATATTATAATTTTATATATTTTATGACTTTGATGTATTTTATAATTACCCTAACGGTTATCTCATTTTTATTTCAGTTTATTATTATGTATTGAGATATAAAGTATAATATAATTGATATCAAACAAATATTTAAATTATCACAATATAATAATAAATAAATATTTTAATTTTTTAAATATTTTACAGTATACAGAGTGTCTCATTTTAATCCATCCACATTATTTTCTACAGCTATTTATCATGCGTGAAGATGTTTGGAATAAAATTTCTTCTGTTTCGAACAAAGAAAAACGTATTAATCTATATGTGTCGAAAAATTATTAATTATTAGAAGATATTTTAACTTTAATTTTAGAAAATTTATGCACGAAAGAATTCCACGTCTTTGACACTACAAATTTGACAAAATTAAACTTAAAACATCTCCTAAACTAATAATTTTTCGACACAAGTAGCTTAATCTTTTTTTTTTTTTTAATAGAGAATAGAAAGATGTATCGATTAATGCATAAAAGAATATGTGATTCCATTTAAAATAGTAGATTTGATCTTGAAATCTCGGGAATGTCTTCACCTAAACAGATTAAATGGTCATCACAGATGGCTTTCCTTGCGAAAGCAAGTTTCTGAATGATTAGTAGTTAAAGCAACATTTTTTTGAATGATTAATAATTCAAGATGAATTAAAATGAGACATCGTTTACAACATTATAGTTTGTCAATTTATTATGAATTTATTTACATTCAAAAAGTATGCAATTTCGTGTATTTAACATTTAATTCTCATTTTGAAATAGGCATTTAATTGAAATCAAATAATTGACACATAGTTCAAACAGCTAGATTTGTAAAATAACTACAGATTATGTGCAATTTCTGAAATGATATGTAATGATTACATATCATTTCATGAATTTGATTAATATAGTTGGAATTATTAACTTCGCTACTAATGGCTTGCATTAGGTTAGGTTAGAACAATAATATAAATTTATTTCATTTATCAATGTACATATTAGTGATTATAGCTGAATAATGCGATTATTTAATGGAAGCCTAGAAATATCTGATATTATTTAATAGAACGAAATGATAAAGCATTATTTTCATTATCTTAGAATAATAAATAGAAGAATATTGAATTGTAATTACTACATGAATCATACTGTTGAAAAAGTAAATTACAAACTAATTAAATATTCATTATTAAATAAATTATTTTTTTATCCATCAAATATATCCCAATCAAATATAATTATCTTATAGAATGCAATAATATTTTATTTCTGGAATAAATATACAATTATTCACAAAAGTATGGAACATTAGAAAAGTTATGAATTTAGCTATGTGTTATATTTTACATTTTCATTAACAGAGTAATGAGTAAAATTTGTAGAAAATTTTAATGTGCAAAATTGCACAGAACATAAATAACACGAAAAAAATGTATAAATATTTAATGCATAAAATAATTTTTTACCAAACTTTTACTTTATAAATTTATTTCATATTACCAAAAATCTGCAGTCTAATAATGATACAACTGTTGCAAAATTATACTGGTCAAGTTTAAAGCAAATCTAAAACAAATGTATATAAAAATTATACAATATCTCTATACGAGTATACATTTCACAGAGAACTTTTCATAAAAGTATTTAAATAGTCACAATCGTAATTTTTATTTGAGAAAAAAGAACAAATTGTAGTCCTAGAAATTGAATTCGAATTTAAATTTTAAATTCTTCAAATTAATGATGCAAGAATGTCACAATAACTAATATTTACCCAAAAAAATTGAAAAGAAAATTATAAGGCAAGGGATTAATAAATTTTAATATTCAGTAATACATTTATTGTTTGTTACATACTAATTTATGATATTTGCAATAAATATCTTGTAGTTAATGAATGATTTCTAATGAAATGTCTCATTACAATGTTAATAAAATTTCAAGATATTTATATAGTATGTATAAAATATCACATATAGCACATATTTTGAAAAAATTTCTCTATGATAAGTATTCGAATATTTCCACGAGTTAGCGTGTATGAAATTTGATTCATTTTCTTTTAAAAATTCAAATTAAATAAAATATATCTTTGGAAGAAATATGCCATATTTTAATACCGATGTCAACTTTGAAAATGTAGACTGAGAACCTGTGTGGGTTTTAAAACATTCAAAAATACATGTTTCTTGTACTTGAAATATAAGGATATTAATTCTAACGATATTATTTTATTTATTAATACTTGGCCTGACGAGAACTACAAGCGTATTTATGTTAAATAAAAAGAAAATTCGACATTCCATATTTCACTAGATAAGTACAATGAACTGAATAACCAAGAATACTCTACACGTCAAAAAGACTCTAAGTTACTGTCTTGTTATAATCAACCAAAATAAAATCCATTAGCAATTGTACCAGGTACACATGAATTTCTTCTGCAAATGGAGAGGAACGGAGCAACTAGAAGAAAGGCGTTTGTAATCGGTGGATGATAGCGCTTCCAGATTTCAAACCTCTTTTCACGTGATTTACGACGAGATAATGCTGGCTATTTCGCATTACCATACACACGCCTCTCTTGGCAATCGTTTTTCTCCACCGCTGCGTCCTTTTTGCGGCCACTTTCCTGCAGATATTACTGCAGAACTTCTGCTTCTCTCTCTCTCTCTTTTTCTCTTCCTCCTTCATTTTCTCTCTTTTCCTTCGAACGGCCCAACGATGGCTCGTCGACGACAACTTCTTTTCTATCTTCTGCTGCAGAGCTTCGAGGTAACTCGTCGACGAACGCTCTTTGACTCGCGCGATTTCCACCGTCACTTTGACAACCATCGTCTCGGTCGAGACTGTGAAAAAAGGTCGTGCCGTGCCATTGGAACGCGATAGTTCGTCTTATTTTCTGATCTCGTAGCTTGAGCTATCATGTCGGTAATCACGGATAAATATCAATTCTATATAAGACACGAGTTTTCTGGATTCGAGTAGAGCAGTATCGCAAGGTTTCACGTGATTCTCTGACGATAATTTCGGTCGACGAGAGCTTCCTGAGAGGTGAGGCTTCCGAAAGTGGAAAAGCTAGATGTAGAAAGCTAGAAAATAAATTGAGAATAGATATTTAAATAGTTAAAACGAAGTACTATAATTTCTAAATGACTAAAAGATTATAGATAATTAAATAATAAACTGTTATTTAGATAATACTAAATTAGTATTTAAATTTTATTTCTGTAATTACGTTCACAAAATTATAAATTTGCAACAAGTTTCGACTTTCGCAAACATTATTATATGTCGATGAAACAATTAACATATAAGATACAAATCACATGCATATTATAACATTGTCTTTATAATTATAATTCACATTAATTTCTAAAGCTTCACCGCGATTCTCAAGAATTTAAGAACTCTCTATTCAATTAGTGCCATTTCAACGCGTTCCACGATATTATGAAATGCTTCTAAAAATGCTGTACAATCCTTTTATAAGCGAAATAACGTCAAATAAACTTTCATTAACTGTACTAATTACTAACACAGTTTCAAGTTATTCAAGAATCGTATTGAACCCGTGATAATTTTTCGAAATGGCACGTTATTGCCTGTTGGAACAGCGAAAATGTAAATAAATCTTTCATTTTGTCATGTACAATGAGGAAAAAAAAAAAGAATGTATCAAAAGAGTTAATTTAATTTCACATAATGAAGGATAAAACGGGCGTCACAGCATTAACGTCCGCGTGGCGCGTCGAAAACGTATTTTCTTTATTGAAGCAATATTACGTAAAAGCGTCTGCATTCCGGCGTGTAATTACTGTCCATCAGGACGCTCTTTTGTCTCTGGCTTTCTGTTTAAGTACATGTATAGGGGGCGTAATTCCTCAAAGGCTTTCGAACGCCCGCTACCAGATTTCTTGTCCTCTATAACTGCTGCCGTTGACTTGGCAATAAGCCATCGTTGCGCCTGAGATTAATTTCGCACGAAATTTAACTGCAGATCGATGCAGTCTCTCTCTCTCTCTCTCTCTCTCTCTCTCGCCCCTAAACGCTTTATTCTACGTCACTTCCGCTTCTGTCTGTTTCCATTACTTGCCATCCATTCTCCTTTCCGCCGTCTCTCTTCGTTTATGTTCTCCTTGTTTTCCTTTTTGTTGTTGTTAATTTTATTATTCTGAAGATTACACGTGTTGTGTTGGAATAACATGGCACGATTCCTCGAGCGAATCGACTTTCGAGGATATTTGTTAGATCGCAAGTAGATTTGAATTGGTTAATTCCAGACGTGACGTTGTTCTAGGTGTTAAAAAAATGGAGAATAAAATTTTTCTCTTTAAAGTTTCATTTCCAAGGAAATATAATTTTGTATACGTTTCGTGAAAAATTGTCTTGGTACACGTGTACTTGATAAATTTTTAAACTCGAAAATGAAGCATCTTCCATATAATAACGTAAGAATTATATTCGTCCGCGTCCGACTTTTGAAGATATTATCGTTCAAAGTCAACTGCGTCGTGCTATTTTATCCATGGTCATGTGTTCCTTTTATCAACATAATTTCAATTCTCTACTTGAAACTGAATTGTATAATATTATTTCTGTTTATTATTAAACTTGAATTGTATAATATTATACAAATATAACAAATTATATAATAAATATTAACTTGGATAATTAATTATAGATTTCATTAATATATTATATATATATAATTAACTATAATTAACTATATTAATAATTAATTATTAATATAATTAATTATATATATAAACATAATATTGATATATATATATAATGAATTATATATATATAAACATAATAAATATAAACTTATTTTTATCATTACTTTAATTTTAATAATTTTACATAATTTAACTTTCAGAATAAATTTTCTTATTTAAATACAATCACTA
>NIPQ01043814.1:0-10636 GCA_002806875.1 Lepidotrigona ventralis hoosana | reverse complement strand
CAAAAAAAAAAAAAAAAAAAAAGAAACCAGCGAGAACAACGCAGAGAAACAGTCGGAATCGTTGTTCGAATGGTCAAAATCTCCATGTGAGGGGACCGGTGTGTATTCCAATTTACCATCCAAGCCTGCTACAAAGAGAAGAAGAAGGAAGAAGAAGAAGACGAAGAAGAAGAAGAAGTGCACGTGGAACGATCGATAAATCGGTTTCCACGGCGCGTAGCCCGATAGCCTGTGCTCGCGATGGGCAGATCCTGAGCTCGTACGCGCGGCTCACTGAGCCAGAGCGCGGGTCCGATTAACACGTTGTTTGTATAGGGGAATGTATAATAACAGGGTTGCGCCGTTGGCATAGGTACCCATTTGTATCTGTAGGAGGGCATCTCGGGTTCTCATCCTGCGGGAGGATAAGAGTCGGACCGAGATACCCGGAGGAAGAAGAAGGAACATCGCTACGAGACGGAACTGTTCGGCAAGGTACGTTGGTAAAAAAGTTTCGAGAGAAGCTGCACGCTTCAGGACGGACATCGGCATCGATGAAGAAATCTTCAGAAAGATTTCCACGCATATTTATTTTGATAGCAGTGGAATCTTTGATTCTTCGGAATCCTCGAGTCTTCGATAAGAGTGACTGAAGGATTTCCTTCCACCATTGCAAGGCTGGCCAAGCCATTTTTGCCTTTTGTTGTCGTTCAGTCCATTTGATATTTTGACTAAAGGTTGATATATTATCACACAATCTTTCATTACATCGTCAATCGATAAGTAGTTCTCTTGTTTAGAGTAGCTATCACATCGTGTACCACCTGTGGTACACGTGGCGCTGCGATCAGTTCGATTGCAAAAAATAAATAAATTAAATAATTATGACTGCGTGTACCACCGGTGGTACACGCGGCCTGAAGATCAAGTTTAACGTGTACCGCCGGTGGCACACATGGCACGGAACGTGTTAAAGATAGCAGTAGTTAACGAGTCTAGGATCACCTTGATATATTTTTGGGAAGTATCCCTCTTCGAGTATCAATGCTATTTATTCATTTTATAAAATGTCCGAGGTTCGTTTCACTGGGAATTTCCATTGGAATATGTTGAAAGATAAACTTCTTCATTTCATTCCCCAATTATACGCATTTCATGGATTCCAAGAGAACCATGTACACGTTAAATTTCAGATAAAGTTGATAATAATGCAATTGAACTTTCCGATCCAGAGAAATTGATCAGTGGCTCACTATCGACGAAGCATAAAAGCCAAAGTGAAGAAATTTTGCAATACGCGAGCTAAAAAGCTTTGCTACTTATTTAGAGTAGCTATCACATCGTGTACCACTTGTGGTAATATTATTAGAAATATGGTGGTACACGTGGCCTGGAGATCAAGTTTAACGTGTACCACCGGTGATACACATGGCACGGAACGTGTTATATTATATTATATATATATTAGAATCCTCTCTTCTGTCTGTTTCTCTCTTTCTTTCTGTTTAACAATAATAAAATGATGTAAAAATACTCGAAAATATCGTTTCCTTCTTTTGCCAACATGACAATTAATGCTGCGAAGACCGAGATGACTACTAGCGCCACGTGAGCGTTAACTACGCTGTGCAGAGAATGCACTACCAATCATGAGCATTGGGTTACACACCTGTTGATTGCATTTATTGGAAAATCCTAACAGATTATATACAATAAATATAATATTGTTTTATTAGAAGATGGATCCACACTACAAGTAAATAATAGATTTGTGATAAAATAAAAAACACACTGACAAGAATCCAATTGTTCGATATTAATGTTTATCACGTTCCGTTGCCAAGGCATTTTTGCCTTTTGTTGTCGTTCAGGCCATTTGATATTTTGACTAAAGGTTGATATATTATTAGGTTCTCTTGTTGATCAAGTTTAACGTGTACCACCGGTGGTACACACGGCACGGAACGTGTTAAACGAGGATTGGGAATTATTTGTCTGACACCGAACTAAATAAACTACGAATTTTAAGTGAAATTTCAACAGATCGTAGATCCAAACTTGTTGCATATTACAGAGAATTGAATACTTGATTGAATACTCGTTCAAATAGAATCTCACTTACATTTCCTTCGATTCGAAAGCAGTGAGCACAGACTCACAGAACGATAAGAAAATAAGGAAGGTAAGAAAAGACTTGGAGGCTTTTTACACTCTGAGAAAAACAGGCAAACTATATTGAATCTGGATCAGTTACTTTTCAAACTACGCTGGTGGATACTTTTCTTTTTTTTCTTTATCTTTTCTTCTTCTTTCTTGCGAAAGTCCGGATCACGCACGCGGGACGTCCGTGATCCGATCAATGGACAGGTTCCTCTCTCGAGGAGATCGTTCGCGAGAAGGCCTTCTCACGTCGGCCTTTTATGATTTGTTTACTCGGATCGCCCTCGATGCGATGCAAACCCGCCCATCGTGGCAGGCCAGCGCCAAGCTCCGAACTCTGACCCCCGGCTAATTGTTGTTGGCTCTAGATCGACGATAGTGGCTCACGAGATCCCGGTACGGTAAACGACAACCATTCAATATCATTTTCCAACCGTATGGCCACGATAAATAAATCTCTTTTAAGTTCAATTATTTAATCGAGCTAGTTTGTACTCTCGAAATTCTTCTTTCTACGAAATGTTGTGTGTCAATCAAGTCGCGTTGTCAATCAAATTCTCCTGCTTTCACATATAAATATAAATATAATTAACATGATGAATGAATGAAAAATGTATCAATGTACAAAGTTAAGACATAAATACCATGAAATCCTGTTGATAAAAAAAAAAAAAAAATTGATCTATAAATTTTTATATTCAAATCCTAAAATAATACTAAATGGTAATATTTTTTTTCCTTCCACAAAAATTATTATCAATAAAATACGAATGTTTTAAAGTAACGAAAAATGCTGAAGTTGTATTATACATATAAACTCATGTTGTGCTCCGAAATCCATCATTCCCGAAAATCCCTCAGCAAGTTACTCATCGGGTGGCAATCTAGGTTGCGATAGATCGAGGAGAGAAAAAGCGGGGGCTGTCCTGCGGGACGAAAGTAGGAGAAGGAAAGCCTTGGAACGCGGTCACCGAGAGAAAGAAGCGATAAACGAGTGGAGAAGAGATAGATGGATCCGAGAGAGAGAGAGAGAGAGAGAGAGACTTATCTAGCAAGCCTCTCCTCCACCGCCAGCCTATCTGGCCGTTTCCGATATTAAAAATATCAGCCGGTAGATAGGCAGCCAGCTATCGACGCTCAAGCACTCGAAGGAACTTCCATTAAAAATAGCTATCTCTATCTGAAGCCGGTACTACACAGCAACACCGTGGGCCCATGCCAGACACACACACACACACACACATTCTCTGCTCGTCCTTGTCGCACAGCTCAGTTTCACCATTTCATCCGCCTCTTTCCAACTCGCGCTCGTTTATCGTTTCCAGCGCGGTGTGCTGGCTGCTTTCGCGGAGAACGTGCACGAGCATAAAAACCAGGCTTTCTCAGGAGATACGGGATCTTATCGCGGGCAAATGTTTGGAGCCCGGCGTTATCAGCCCGGTTTATCGGCGCTCTCTTCCCGCCTCGTCGTCCAGCGCTACCCCTTTCCGAGCCGTCGAAACTCATTTTCTCGATTCTAGTTTTTAATTGCCAACGAAACAGGTCGCCGATCGCGATTTCCCTTCGACCGCAGGAATTTCTTCTCTCCTTGCGAGTTAAGAAAAAGTAAAAGTCGTAGACGACGTGGTACGTTGATAGGTGGATCGGTATCGAGGTCAATGACGATGATCGACGCGTTAATCTTAATCTGAAATGCCGGCTGATTGATGTCACAAAAAACATCGATAAATCGACGGGCCGGGATTGAACAGAATTTTCGTGTACGCGCGTGTAGTTATTTTAGAAAGCGATGGCATCCGTATCCGAGAAAATTGGAATCAGTTGAGCTTGCTTTCCCCTCGGATCTTCACTTTCTTGAAAAAAATCGTAGCGAATATCGAAACAATTCAGTACATTGTGGATTGGACATATCCAGTTCAAGTTTATCGATCGACGAAGGGAAATACAACGACAAGGGGAAAAAGAGCAACGTTGAAACAAAAACACGTGAAAGGCACGGCTGGCGTTTTTCGAGAGTACGAGATCAACGTGATCGCCTCGGTGTTTCAAGCTGCGAAGTTTACGCGCGTATGTAACGACCGGTCGCGATCGATCGCTCATTATCCTTCCGGTACGAGCACTCGTTGCACTCTATCCTCGCTCCCTTATCCCGAGCATAATTAATTTCGAAGGAGGGAAGAAGAAACGTGGCGCGAGAGGGACGGAAATAATGGCCAGCGCCATAGGATTTCATAAATAAAGATACAAACAGCCTGGGATGGCAAATAAACTTACCAAGTATTGGAAGAAGCCCGTGGCTGTCGGTGCTCACCTATAATCTCGATGGCGACGAGAGGCACGAAGGACGGAGAGAAGCGGGTAAAGAGCCGAAGCGTACCATGCGGATCGATAGATCGATCCATCGATCGGTCGCCATCCATCGGTAACACGCCTCTGCCGATCTCGCCTCGTGGCTCGTGAAACCCATGCGAAGCAGATGAACGAAAGAGAGACAGAGAGAGTCAGATGAATCGACGTTGAAACGATACACAACCAGAAGAAAAGAGAGAGAGAGAGAGAGAGAGAGAGAGTGAGAGCCCTGAGGGGCCCCTCGTTGCACAATTATCTCATTTGCCGATCGGACCCTCCCACGTGTTAATTTGCTTGTTGGTTAACCCGGCGTCCCTCTTATCGTTTATTTCGTTCTTGCCTTTCGTGGAACCCTCCTCGCCATCGTCCTTCTCCCTTCAACGCATTACACGCTGGCCTTCCCTTGTCCTCGAAATCGCCGCGCCGATCGCCTCGACTCACGTCTGCTCTCGCCGAAGATCGACCACCGCTCCGCTTTCGCGCATGAAATCCAAGCGGAAATTTGCCCGCAGTTGTAAAACTCGAAGCTGAACTTGAAGTTTTTTCGTCTGTGGATTAGTGATTCAAGGATGTAGTTTGAGAGACCAGTCAGATCGATTAGTATCGTTCGTTCAATCGAAAGGGATTAATAGCACGATTTGCTCTGTTCGAAGCATGCATATTTTGTACAAAGTATTCAAAGTTCCAATGTTTAGGTCTCTTTTCGAAAAATTAGCGAGTATTATCATCTATCAAAATCCCGCGAGGTCTGAAATCTCTAATCTTTGAAAAAAAATTCTACGAAATCTTAAACATCGCCACTATCTTGAATTTCGCAAATGCCTGAGTGGTCTTCTTATCGTTCTGAAATTCCACGAACTAAAACTGAATATTACTTTACTTTTATCTTTGTTTCACCACTTAAGAGAATTCTAAGCCACGCGAGGGCGAGAAATCTTGTTTGACCTACCTTACTTTAAAACGTCGAAGAATCGGTATCGGTTTATCGGCTGTGGAAACGAAAAGATCAAACCGATAATCGATCGGAGTAATTGCACTACGAGGAACAGATTCGTAACTATGAGAGTAGTTTCCAAGAGAGATCAAACAAAACAGAAGATGGAGCCCAAAGTCCAAGCGAAGATAATCGAATCTGCGGCGACGATGATATCGATCAATGACCAGCATCGATCTAGCCCGCTAATCATTGTCTAGACAATTTATCACTCTTATCGTTACTCTCGCAATAAGATCGTTATTTCGCGATCAGCAAAAGCCAATGATCGCGCAAGTGACAAGCAATTAACATCACGCGATTATGATTTTTTTCACCGAATCGAGAACGATCTTTATTTCGTTCTTGAGAATTTCTTTCGTAGAATTTGACGTTGCCTGTGATAAAATTTCATTATTTAGGAATTAATTAGTACGATTTAATTAATTTATATATATATATATAGTTAGTATTGTCTAAAAGTTATATTGTAAGTAGATTTTCTAACTTTTTTTGACCGTATTCAAATTCTTCGATGGAAAAGTGTCTGTCTTTTCTTGCTAATCAGCAATGACATTCGACGGAATTAAAATTAGAATTAGAAGAATGTAATCATTGCTAAATTTATCTCCACTCAGTTTGAAGATCTTACGATAATGAATGATTGTGTTTACACTGTCACAAAAAAATAAATCTGTTTCAGTCGTATTAAAGCTTGAAATAATAATCGAGTTACGTAGGGGATCAGTGTGTTTTTGGGATTAATTGCGAATGTTTGAAATTTGTAAAAGATACATTGGTTTGATTTTTGAGACAAATATTAATTAATCTACGTTTGTTCTTTTCTTAGTCGAAGCATTAATTTTTAAAATATTTCGAAGACCTACAATAATAAATCCTAACCTAAACTTAACCTAAACCTAACCTAATAAAATGAAATAAGATAAATCTAACCTAATAAAATGAAATAAGATAAACCTAACCTCGTAAAATAAAATAAAATAAACCTAACCTAGTTAAATAAAATAAACCTAACCTAATAAAATAAAATAAAATAAACCTAACCTAATAAAATGAAATAAAATAAACCTAACCTAATAAAATAAAATAAAATAAACCTAACCTAGTTAAATAAAATAAAATAAACCTAACCTAATAAAATAATAAAATAAAATAAAATAAAGTAAACCGAACCTAATAAAATAAAATAAAATAAAATAAACCTAACCTAATAAAATAATAAAATAAAATAAAATAAAATAAATCTAACCTAATAAAATAAAATAAAATAAATCTAACCTAATCTAACCTAACCCTTCTCTTTCTTTGTACGGACGTCCTTCAATAATTCTTTTTTACGATTTGTAGCCGAGAGATGCTCGTAGTAATTAGCAAATTAAATTCATTTTCGCGGGACTAAACGGATAGGTACTGCTCATTTCTCGCAGTGTGTAGCCAAAAAGAAAATGGCGCAAGGAAACGACGATGGTTTCGTCGACGAGGAGGAAACGGTCGTGCAAGCTCGAATTCGAGGAACAAAAGAGACAGGCAGAAAGCTGGAAGCACGGACGGAAAGAGAGGTAACGGACGACGATGCCAGCGACAGAGGGAGGAAGTGACGTCACGGTAAAGTAACGAGCCTCGCTTAGCCGCGATAAGCCGCTAATCGCGCGATCTTAATGAACTCCTCCCATTAACGCTCCGAGGCCGCGACCGGCAACGTTCGACAAAACTCCTTTTTTCTCTGTCTCTCTCTCTCTTTCTCTCTCTCTCTCTCTCTCTCTGCTGTTCTCCTCTGGTGCTTTCGATCACCAGCGTCGAATCGAACCGGGAAATCGCGGGACGATCGATCCTCGGAAGCCAGATTTCTTTCTTCACTTTCGACGATTTGGAAAATGAATGAAACAGACTGATAAATCAAGGGATTCTTGAACTTTTGGAACTTATGACACAATGAGTTATTATAGAGATAGTTGAATATTTGTACGACACCGTGTATGCGAAATGCACACCCATGAAACACAGAGTTCCGAGTCTCGTGCGTTATCGGCCGACTATCACTCTATCTTCCTAACAACGTTATCTCTCGCGTACACTTTTTTCCCCACTCAATTGTATTTGTGGCCATCGTCGAACTTTCAATACCACAAATGAACAACAACACGAAACAAAAATGAAGCTACACGACGAAATACAGAAGTATGCTCTAACAATAATCAAATCGAAATTTGTTCCACTCGAATCATGAAAAATTCCGTCTTGATCAATCATTAATAAACTGCGGATATTTGTGCAATTATTATATTATTTTTCCACAGATGCACAATCTGATCGTTTCTAACGAAATCTAATTTGCCAATTACGTTCACCAATACTCGAGAAGGTTACTTACTTGTCAGCGAGAGAGTCGCTTCAGCCCTGAGCTGACTGGCCCTGCGTTGTCTCCACAGCAGTATGCTCATCTCGATGACAAAGCTCGACTCGAATCATCAGTATGAAGACTCTCTCGTCTTCATTCCACCGTCACTCGCGGCGACACAAACTGGGAATTCAACGTTCACCATCGCGACGCGAGACATTCTGCTTTCGTCATCGTCGTCTCACCAATGGCTCATTTCAATTTTTCCAGCTTCGTCGATCGGGATTTCGACCGATTTTGAAAGTGGTCGCGGATCGAATCGGCCGCTGATCGCAGATCCGATTGAGATATCACGTTATCGGCACGAAGCTCGTCACTCTGTTATCACGATCGCGATCGTCGTGCGACTCGTTCTATCGCTGTTCCATCGATTACATCAGCAAACATCGATCGTATGATCGTCCTCTCTCTCTCTCTCTCTCTCTTTCTCTCTACATGTTTATTCAAACGCACGCGAGTTCCAGAGTTGATTAGAAATCGAGCGAGTCCCTGGAACAAGTAGAAATTTCGCATAATCAAGTCGATCGTCTTCGTCTTATCATCGTCGATCATCGAGTCGATTCGTGGATTCTAATCATCTGTCCGATCTTCTGCATTATCTGTGTACGTCTTTAATTTATGTTTTATTATTAATCGTGAGAATAATTCGACGAGAAGACCTTCGTTGCATTCTTATTAACATTAATCTTGCATATTAATTTTGTTTACCAATCTTTGTATAACGCACTCGGTTCTAAATCGTTCGAAGCAACACGTTTATTACGTTCTCATTCAAATGAAAAAACATCGAATCTTCCGATCACTGGGTTCGATCACTCACGTGAAACATACTCACAATTATATTTTACAAAATAATTATGATCCATTATATGATAAATCATTTTCATGCAATTCGATCCTGCATGAACCGTTTCAAACCTCTTCAAACTATCACTGTCAAAGTTCCTCGGCCGATCGAGTCAGTCGCTTAATCCCACTTCGTGCATGTATGTATGCTACCATTTCGAGGTACGAGAGAAAGTTAGAGAGAGAGAGAGAGAGAGAGACGAGAGAAGGTCGGTAGGCCGATTGTCGTCGTTGTAGCAGCGAGCACGGGAATAAACGAGCCACGCGGATAATCCGCGTATCGCGGCCGAGCCGCGCTCGCTCCGACAGCTACGGGGACTGACTGTTATCAGCGGCCGGTTGGCCGATAAGCCGGCACGATCGGCATCTTATCGATCGCGCACACGCGGATACACGCGTGGCCGTCGATCGCACAACGCCGATCCGCCGCCCGGAAAACCGGCGGCTAATTGCGCGCGCGACCCACCGACAATTAGGAGGAGGAGAGAGATCGAGAGATCGACCGGTGAAATTTTCGTCACGACTCCAGCCACCAGCCCTGCCACCGATAACGTCTGACACTTGGACCGCGATAAGGGTAATTGAATGCGGACAACTGGCCAAACGCTTGGGTTCGTCGCTTTCACGATCCCAACCGTCGATCGCGCAAACCGTTCTCCACGCGACGAGATTTCGCGTTGCAGTGGCTACAAGATGTATATGTATGTATGTGTGTGTATGTGTGTGGTTCTCTTTGACGCGATTGAGAAGGGTGGGCGAGGCGAAATGGGGCGAGTTTTGTTGCAGCAGCGTTGATTAATCGAAGCGTTGCATGTTGCAGGATAGCTTGGTCTTGCTGTTTGTTAGCGATTATTTTTGTATTTTGATGGATAACGTTTCTGATGCAGTCAGCTCGATAGCGTAGAGATTTTCGACTCAACTCAAGAAGGTAGATTTCTTTCTTTCTCTTCTTTCGATAATCGTTATAGTTATAAATCATTGGGGAACATGGTTAATTTAGCATTGTTAAAATGGATAATATATCTTCGACGTAGATTCTTTTTTTAATGGCCGTAGTTGAAGGGAGATGATTATTCTTGCATCGTAATGGTTAGAAATGTGATGAATTCGATGACAATAAAATTTTTGAAATACAAGTTTGTTTGGCTGTTTAATATCTTTGGTCCTCAATGGGAATTCTCGATGTAACATTAAAGAAGATGGTTAATCAACTAGATCGTTACGTTCATATTTTTATCATTGCAAGACTTCCGGTGAAATTACAGAGTTGAAGTGTGTTGCAATCTCTGTATCAGTTTCAATATATTGCTCTTGCTCTGATAACTCACGTTTCACAAATCGAAGCTGCAAGCTCCGACTTCGACTTCGACGGAATCGGAATTTTAGAATTCTTTCCCCCTAAGCGAAGCAATGTCACCGAACCACTTCACAATTCTCTTCAGGAAATCTGCGTCGTTGCTGCATACTCATTGCCACTCCGGGCCCTTTCAAGTTATTCCCGCGGGAGGCCGAGGATTTCAACGAACGACGAGACACAGGATTGTGGACATTTTGCCAAATCCAACGAGCTTCCGAAGAAGCTGGTTGATGAGCTCCCTGGCTTCGCGGTTTCACTCAGACGAAAGACTTTCGGCCGACGATGCGGAAAGCTTCTTCCGACAGACTGTTTTTAAGCGGAGAGGGTAAGACGAAACCGCAGAGGAGCGAGATGCTCGCCGTTGCGGGGAAGCGCTATCACTGGTTTCCAAGCGGCACCGAGACCCATGGCAATGGCTACCTGTTATCACTCTCTTCTCTCTCTCTCTCTCTCCCCTCTCTCTCTTTTTCTCGCTCCCTCTTGGTCGCTTCTGTCCCCGAGCAATGGCTTGCTGCTTTCCTTTCCTTCTCTCTTTCTCTCTCTCTCTCTCTCT
>NIPQ01043798.1:0-10899 GCA_002806875.1 Lepidotrigona ventralis hoosana | reverse complement strand
ACCACCAGATCGATATAGTATATTGACATAAAGAACGTCAAAAATTTTGATTCGTCGTATTGAAGCAGGTATCAATGCCGGAGTAACGTAATATTTCAGAATCGATAAATAATATTAGACGGTATTCATTTTGAAAAAAATATTGTTCATTGCGATACTCGTGAAGCGTAAAATAATATATTCTCATCTGATCGATATGATATATTTCAGAATCGATAAATAATATTAGACGGTATTCATTTTGAAAAAAATATTGTTCATTGCGATACTCGTGAAGCGTAAAATAATATATTCTCATCTGATCGATATGATATTGTTAGAACGAATGCGAAGAAGATTAATTTGTCATAAGTATGCCCCTATCAGTTCTGAAGGATAGTAATACTTCAGGATCAATAAATAACGTTAGATGATGTAGAAAAGAATGGTGTTCATTGCGGACCCCGTGATGACTAAAATTGCATAACACCATCAGATGGAGATAAAATATTGACAGTAATAATTTATCGTAAATTTTGAACTGTACATGTAATTTCCGATTTGTACTGGAGGACCGTAAAATTTTTGGGATGATAGATAAAGTACGATATTCCTGATATATCAAAAAAGTGCATTGGATAGTTCCCCGCGACGCGCAGCATAATATAAGATAATCAGATCGTAAAAATATATTGACAAAATGGATGTCGAAAACTTTGAATTGATATATGTAAACAACATTCCACTTTGCTTTACTCCGTAAAATATCAGGCGCGATAGTTATTATTAAATGATATTTATGAACAAAGGAATAGTGGTTAATGTGAATCCCGTGATGCGTAGAATATTTTTAAACTATCATGAAAATATATTTAAACGATCATGAAAAATTTGGAATGGGCATACGTAAACCTCATTCCACGTACTGGGAATACGTAATAATTCAGGCTCAATAAATATAGACAGAATGAACGTGGAAACTTTTAAATTGAGAAATGTGAACAGCATTCCACGTTGCTGAACTTAGTAGTATTTGAGAAACGACAAAATATGTTGTAAATGGAATATATAGAAATCGTCGTCATTGTGCACCCCGTGATGCGTAGAACATTATTAGGCACCGAAATAAGTGTAATATATTGACAATGAATATTGAAAACTTTGTTCATAAGTAAAACTCATTACACATACCAAAAATTTTGTTCATAAGTAAAACTCATTACACATACCGGAAATCTGTAATAATTTAGGCCCAGTAAGTAAAATTAGACGACATTTATGTAGAAAAAGTTGGCGATCATTGCGAATCCAGGAATGGAAAAATTGAAGACCATAAAAACATATGATACATTAACAGAATGAATGTGGAAAATTTTGTATGGCTATATGTAAACCTCATTTTACGTAATTACTTATGCCCTTATATTAGATGATATTTACGGTAAATGGATAGCCTTCAATACGAGTCCCGCAATACATAGAATAATTTAAGACCACAAAATCGATACGTTTTATTGACATAATGAGTGTAGAAAATTTTGAATAGACATATGTAAACCACATTCCACTTTGCTGTGCTCCGTAATATTTCAGGATTAACAGATGATATTACATGATATTTATGTACAATGTTGTGGTGGTTTTTGTTAAACCCGTGATGCGTAGAATATTATTAGGCCATAAAATCGACATGATGTCCTGTCAGAATAAATTTGATAAATTCTCATTCGTTATATACAAATATCAGTGCACGCAGCGGAAATCCGTAGTATTCCAGGCTCGTTGAATAATATTAGGCGATACTTTCGCAGAAAGAAATGTCGTTCATAGCGCATCCCGGAATGCGTAGAATAATGTAGAACCAGAAATTCAGTATGATATTTTGACAGAATGAATGCGAAAAATTTGGTACTGCCATATGTAAACCTTGTTTCACGAAACGAAGGTGCGTGTATATATTAATGCTCGTTGAATAATATTATATGACATTTACGAATAAAAGAATGGGATTCATTGCGAATCCCGCAATGCATAGATAATATAAGATAAGTTCACAGGTATATTTACGGAATTAGTGTGTAATATTCTGAATTGACAATTACTAACTCGACACTTACTTAATATCTTCGTCGCTGTAATCCGTAATATTTCAGGAGCGATAGAAAATATTGGGTGATACTTCTGTTCAAGGAAGTCGTGGTAATTATGGACCCCGTGATGCTTAAAGAGTTATTTGACCATAAAATCAATATGATATATTGTCAGATTGAATGTGGAAAATTTTGAATTTTTATATGTATACCTCATTCCACGATATGCGCAACACAATGTTAGACCACAAGATAGATATGATATATTGACAGAATGAATGATGAAGAATTTTGAAATGTCAAACGTATATTTTAGGATCGATAAATAATATTTGATCACATTTATGTACAAAAAATGTTCAATGTAATCCACGCTATGTGAAAAATATTCTAAGACATTAAATCGATATGATACTTTGACAGAATCAATGTGGAATATTTTGAATTGTCGTATGCAAACTTCATTTCCCTTACAAGTAATTCGAAATATTTCAGGCTCGATAAATATTTTTAGAAGATATTCATGAACAAAGAAATTGTTTTCACTGTTAACCCACGAAACGTTGAATAATATAACATAGTATCGTATAAGCATTATGATATATTAACAGAATGTTCAATGTTTTGACTGGTCTTGTGTAAGCCCCAAACCACATCGAAGGAGATTAATATTTCAGAGCCGATAGATAATATTAGAACATATTTATGTACTAAAAAATGGTGTTTATTGTAATCCCCGTTATGTGTAGCAAGACACAGAACGTTCAACTCGATATCATATACTGACAGATCTAATGTCGTAAATAGTGTATGTTCATTTTTAAACCGAAATTTATCAGGGTACCGGAGTACTTTTGAGAAGATAAGTAATGTTAGATGATATTTATGTTGAAACGATATTATTCATTGTGATACCCACGATTCGTACAATAATGTAAGATCGTCAAACCGATAATATATATTGACAGTATGAACATAGAACATTTTGATTAGTTATATGTAAGCCATTAACATTACTGGAGGACCGTGATATTTCAGTGACCATAATTAATATTAGAAGTCATTTACATACAAAGAAATATTCATTGTATTTTCCCCCTAGCGTGGAATAATATAACAGTCAGGTCGATAGGATGTATTGACAAAATGGATGTCAATAACTTTGAATTGTTTTATGAAAGCTCGAACCCGGATGATCGTAATATTCCAGGTTCGCTAAATAATAATAAATGATACAGGTTTTCAAAAAAATAATGATTATTCTAATCTCCGCGACAGAAAGATATAAAACCATCAGGTCGACGTGATATATTGATATAAAAGTAGTCGAAGTTATTGAACGGCCATATGTGTACCTCATTCTACCACGACACCGCAACATATAAGTGTCGATGAATAATATATGATATTATTTATGTACAATAAAATGATATTCATATTAATCACTCGATTCGTATAACAAGATAAGTCAATCAGATTGATATAATATGTCAACGGAATGAATGTCGAATATTTTGACCGGTATGTATGTACGCCTCATTCGACATAACGGAACTCGGTAATGATTCATGCGCTATGGCTAGTGATCATACTTATGTGCAAAAAGATGGTGTTCATTAGGAACGCTACAATACGTAGAATAATGTAAGACAATAAAATCGATATTATATTCCGACAGATCGAATGTGGCAAATTTTAAATGTCATATGTAAACCTCATTCTTCGTATCAGGCCTTCGAAAATTGTAGGCATGTTAAATAATATTACATGATATTTATCTACAGAGAATTAAGTTCATATGAACAGAGGGATGCGTAGAATAATATAAGATCATGAAATCAATATGATGTATCGATAAAATGAAAGCGGAAAATATTAAAGTGATATATGTCAAAATTATACAGCGTACCGTAGTATATTTCAGGCTCAATAAATATGAGATGATATTTGTCTACAAAATAATGCTGTACATTGTGAAACACGCGATGCTCAGAATAACACAAGAGCATAAAACTTACTTGATTTACTCACAGATTTAGTATGGAGATTTTTGAAGGGCAAAGTTAAACCTAATTCCGCGTACAGAATTCCGTAATGTTTAAGGCTCGATAAATGACATTACATGATATTTATGAAGAAGAATATAATGGTTATTGTGAACCCCGCGATACGTAGAAGTACAAGACCATAAAATCCATAAGATTTAATGGCAGAATGAAAGAGGATAATTTTGAATGTTTAATTTATACCACGTCCATGAATCGGAATTCAGTGTACACATTTCAACATTTCAGGGTACATGAATAACGCCAGGTGTGTTATCGTCATATGATATAGCCGGACCGTACTGGACGGCCGTAAAAATTCAGCGGCGATTAGTAATATTTGATGGTCGTTATATATTGAAAAATTGTGTGATTTGTAATCGGCATGATGCATAATATAATATAAGGCAATCAGACCGAGGTAATGTATTGATAGATTGCATGTCGAAAAATTTGAATGGTCATATGTAAACCCCGGAGTATCCCGAATGTCCGTAGTATATCAGGGTCGATCAATAACATTTGATCTTACTTTTGTACTAAAGAATTTGTTAAATCTGATCCCCGCGATGCATTGAATAATATAAGACAACCAGAGCGATATGTTATATGGACAAAGTCGAAGTCGGAAATCTTTAGTTGACATATCAAAGCCCCGAACATTACAAGAGTACCGTAATATTTCAGGGCCGATGTATAACATTCCGTGATATTTATGTACAAAGTATTGCTATCTTAGTGGTGCCCGAGATGCGTAGAATAACACTACACAATCAGATCGACATGATATATTGAAATAATATATCAAATATATATCAAAGTTAATATATAAGAAGCTCGAATATATCAAATATCCATAAACAAACTCAGGTCCGTATGAGGTACATAATGTTTCGGGGTCGATAAATAATTTTAGGTGATATTCGTGTGCAATAAAAAGGCGTTATTTGTAAACACCGGGATGCATAGAACGAGATAGAAAACAGATCGATATAATATATAGAATAATATTGAATGACGATATTTAATACCCCATACGTACCGGGCGAGCGTATTTCGGGGACAATAAATAATATTAAATCGTTGTTTTATATTGAAAAACATGTTTTTGGTACTCGCGGTGCATAGAATAATATAAGACAATAAGACCAAAATAATATATTGATTGAATGAATGTAGAATATTTTGAAAGGTCGTATTTAACCCCCGAACCGTACCGAAGGAGCGTATAATTTCGGGGAAGATAAGTAATTTTGGATCGTCGGTACATATTGAAAAATTGTGTTTATTGTGATTCCAGCGATGCGTAGTATAATACTTGTCCATCAGAGGTGATAATCTATGGATGGAGTGAATGTAGAAATTTTTGAAACATTTTATGTAGGCCACGATCCGTACTGGAGAAGCGTATTATTTCGAGGAGGATACTAAATTCCCGTTTTATATTAAAAAATTGTCTTCATTGTAATTCATTGTAATAAATAAATCACGGAATTAATGTGGAGAATTTTGAATTGTTACGTATGCCTCATTCCACATACAGTAGCTCCGTAATATTTCAGGCTCGTCGGATATGAATGACGTTTATATACAAAAGAATGTATTCATTGTGAACCCCGCGATGTGAAGAATAATGTAAGATCTAAAAACCGATAAGATATAGAAGAAATAATGTGGAAATCTTTGAATACATATACAATACATCAACCTCATTGCATGTTCCAAAAGTCCGAAATAATACATGCTTGAAAATTAATATTGGATGATATTTAAGTACAAGAAAGAATGCGTAGAATAATACAACAAAATAATATCGACATAGTATATTGCCAGAACGTATGTGGAAAATTTTTAATGACCATATGTAAACTTCATTCTATGTACCGCAACATCCCAGCAACGTTAAATTATGTTAGATGATATTTACAAAAAAAATGTATCTCATACTGCGAATCCCGCAATGTGGAGAATAATGTCCGACAATGTAAATTATATGGTATATTGTCTTAATGAATGTGGAAAATTTTTAAATGACATATGTCTGCAGCATTTCACTTAGCGAAACTCCGTAATATTTGTGCGGTATATAGCATTTATTGAAATTTATGTACAAATATATGATGGTATTTCTGAACCCCATGATGCGTAGTGTATTATGAGGCCATAAAATGATATGCAGACGTAAAGAATGTGAAAAATTATCACACCAAAACTTCATTCCGGTTACCAGAATTGCGGAATATTTCAAGCTCGTTAAATAATATTAGGTGTTATTTACAAAATATGGAGTACAATGCGAACACTGCAATGCGTAGAATAATACGTAGAATAATATTGTACAACAAAAATGATATGTTGTATTGTCATTATGAATGTTTACAATTTTTAATTTGCATATGTAAACGACATTCCACGTTGCTGCACTCAGGAACCATAAATAAAATTAGATGATATGCATGTTGATAGAAGTGGTGACAATTGTGATCCATTATTGTGACCGTAATATTTCAGGTTCGTTAAATAACATTAGAGGATATTTGTGAATAAAAGAATCGTGTTCATTGTGAATCACAGTTATGACCATCACTACGCTGTAATATACTGACAGAATATATGTCGGAAACTTTGATTTAACATATTAAGGCCTCTATCAGTGTCGGTGAACAGTAATGCGTCTGGGACGATAAATAGAGTTATATGATGTTTATGTAGGAAAGAATAGTGTACATTGAAATCTCCGTGAGGCGTAAAATAACACAAGACCTTCAGATCGATATGGTATTGACAGAATGAATGCCGAAAACATTGATTCGTCACATGTAAGCGGTTTTCAATGAAGGAGGGCCGTGATATTTCATGGTCGATAAATAATATTACGTGATATTTATATACAAAAGAATTCATTCTGATCCCCGCGATGCGTATAATATGGGACCATCATTTCGATATTGTATATGGACAGAATGAATGTCGAATACTTTGATTCGTCATATTGAATAACCTATCTGTGCTGAAGGACTGTAATATTTCAGGGTCGATAAATAAATTTTGATGGTATTTATGTAGAAAGGACTGGATTTTATTGTGACCCCGTGATGCGTACAATCATAAAAGACTATTAAATTTTTGAGATATACTGACAGAATGAAATTCGAACGTTTTGAACGCACACATGTATGTCCCGTAACATTCCTGCAAATCGTAATATTCTAGGTCGATATGTAATAGATAAGAGACTTATGTACAATATGCTGGAGTTCTTTGTGAAGCGCTGAATTATTTAAGACCTTCAGAACGATATGATACATATAAAGAATGAATGTCGAATATTTTGAAGTCATATGTAAGGCATGATCCGTAACTAAGCACGGTAATATTTCACTACTGACAGATTTATTAAGAACATTTTGATTCGTCATATGTAAGCACTTATCAGTATCGGCGCTCCGTAATATTACTCCATAATATATTGACAAAATGGATTTCGAAAATTTTGCCTTGAGACATGTAAACAACATTTCACGTTGGTGTACTCCGTATAATATCAGGCGTGATAGTTATTATTAAATGATATTTATGTGCAAAGAAATGGTGGACATAGCGAATAGCATTATAGTAAACCCCGTGTTATGTAGAATATTATTCGGCCGTAATATCGATATGATATATTGACATAACTATCATGGAAAATTTTGAATGGCATACGTAAACATCGTTCCACGTACCGGGAATCCGTAATAATCCGTAATAATTCGGGCTCAATAAATAACATTAGACAATCTTTAGGTAGAAATGTATGTCATGAATTGCGAATCCCGCGATGCGTTTAATAATGTATGACAATGAAATCGATATGGCATATCGATAGAATGAATGAATGAGGAAATTTTTGAATTGAGGTATATAGACAGCATTCCACGTTGCTGCACCCCATATTATATGAGAAACGACAGAAAATGTTAGATGATATTTATATGAACATAGAAGTCGTTGTCATTGCGAACCCCGTGATGCGTAGAATATATATTATAAGGCACTGAAATAGATATGGTACATTGACAGAATGAATACTGTAAATTTTGAATGGTCATAAGTAAAATTCATTCCACATACCCGAAATCCGTAACAATTCAAGCTCAGTAAGTAAAATTAGACCATATTTATGTAGAAAAAGTTGGCGATCATTACGATCTCGGTGATGCGCAGAATATTATTAGTCCATAAAAGCGAGATATTATATTGACCGCATGAACTTGAAGAGTTTTGAATAATTATATTTAAACCACATTCCACGAACCGATAATCCGCAGTAACCGAGTCTCAATAAATAACATTAGATGACATTTGCAAATAAAAATAAGGCTTTCATTGCGAATCCCGCAATGCATAGAATAATACAAGACCATAGAATCGACATTATATATTGGCAGAATGAATGCGGCAAATATTGAATGGTCATATGTGAATCTCATTGTACGTACAGGAAATCCGTAATACTTCGTCAAGTAGTATTATGTGATATTTACGAACAAAAAAATTTTTGCGAATCCCGAAATTCATAGAATAATTTAAGACTGTAAAATCCATATGGTATATTGACAGAATGGACGTCGAATATTTTGAATGGTCATATGTAAGGCACGATCCGTAACTAAGCACGGTAATATTTCAAGTTCACTAAAAAATATTAGACGAAATGTATGTACAGAAAAATGGTTTTCATAGTGATCCCCGCGATGTCGAATATTATTAGACTATTAAGTCGTGTTAATATATTGACATGGTGATTGTCTAGAAATTTCAAGGATCCTACATGAACCTCTTTCCACCTTGAGGATCCCGTAATATTTCAGTGTCGATAAATAATATTAGATCAACGTTATATATTGTATAATTGAGTTATCCCCGAGAAGCACAGAAAAGTACATCATCACATAACGATAATATTTTTATACGGTGAATGACGAGTATCTTCAGTGGGCATATGTAAACCTCAATACATGCACCGGAACACTGTAATAATTCAGGGTCAGAAAGAAGTATTAGGTCTTCGCTATATACCCAAAATTGAAGACCATTTACCCCGCTTTGCATAGAATAACAAAATACCACCAGAACGAGATAATATATTGATACGTTGAATGTTGATAATTTCCACAAGAATTTGTAACATCACGTACCGGCACTTCGTAATATTTCAGGCTCGATAAATAATATTATATAGTCGTATTAATAAATTGTGTTCATATCGATTCCTGCATTGCATAGAATAATATAAAGAACATCCGTTCGATATAATATATTGTTAGAAAATATGGCAAAAGTTAAAGTGGTAATATCAAAGTCCTCGAACGTTCAGGAGTACCATTATTCTTCATTGCCGATAAATATTATTAGATCGCCGTTATAGTATAGTAGTGATCCACACGATGCGTGAAATAATATAGAACTCAAATCGGGAAAATATGTATATTCGGTAATGTCGATTATTTTCAATAAAGTAATTAAGCATAATTCCACCAATTGCAAATCCGTACTATTTCGTACTTGATGCAATGTTATATTTTGAATAACACAAAACCTCGGTTAGGTTTAGGAATAGGAAATTGTTTTCAGAGCAATCTCCGTGATGTGTAGATTAATATAAAATGATCAGTTCTCTATGTTACTTCAAATTTTATTACAGAATAGATCTCCTATATTTTAAAGAATGACAGGTATACCCCAAAACTTACCGGTCGAACATAACACTCCAGGTTCGATGAACAATGTGGTATGAAATTTATGTACAAAGTATGATGTCCACTGTAATTCGCGCGATGCGTAGAATGACGTAAGACAACCAGATCGATATTATAAAATAAAAGAATGTCGCATATCTTGAATGATCATCTGTAAGTCCCGATACGTACCGGAGGACAGCTATATTTTAGGGTCGATAACGAATATAAGATGACATTTATGTACGAAAAAATTGTGTTTAATGTGAACAACGCGATTCGTAGAATAATATAAGGCAATCAAAAATGTATGTCAAATTGGCAGCATTTCGAAAACTCTTAATTGTTGTATGTAATCCCCGGACCGTAAATCGAGACCGTAATAGTACGTGGAAATTAAATAGTGATACATGGTGTCTATGAGCAAAGAAATACATTATGACCCGTTGTATAATATAATACCAGAAACTAGATAATATATTGACAGAATGAATGCCGAAAAATTTGAATTGTCATATGTATGACACTAACCGTACCGGACAACCGTAATATTTAGAGGTAGATGAACAATATAAGATTGTGTAGTAATACTTCGAGGTCGTTATATAATACTCCATCGCAATTTTATATTTAAAAATTGTGTTCATTATGATCCCAGAGTGAGTAGGACAATATAAAACTACCAGGTCCATATATGTTGACAGCATGAATGTCGAAAATATTGATTGTACATACGTATTGCACGAACCGAACCGGGGGAGCTTATTAATTTGAGGACGATAAATAATAATAACTCGTTGTTTTAAATTAAAAAATAGTGTCCATTGTAAGCCCTGCGACGCGTAGAGTACTACAAGATGACCAGAGTGAGATAATTTATTGATAAAGTGAATGTAGGATGTTTTCAATTATTATATGTAATAATCGACTATTATATCATATCACTTGCCAGAAGATTGTATAATTCCGGGGACGATAAATCATAATAAATCGTTGTTTTATTTCAAAAAATTTGTTCATTTTGATACCCGCGATTCATAGAATAATATAAGGCCATCAGACCGA
>NIPQ01043782.1:0-28050 GCA_002806875.1 Lepidotrigona ventralis hoosana | reverse complement strand
GAATCACCCTCATTCGAACATCATTTCTGACAACACCAACCTAGAAGCACCGTAATTTCAGCTCGAACCGGACGTACGTGTTGGTTAGACTGAAAGATTGCACAACGTCACGCAACCCGGCTTGTTGGTAGCCAGCGTTTTTCCCGCGACTAGGACGTGACAACTTGGACGTTCTCATTTCGAAATTACAATACCGAAATTCCGGACTTTAGTAATAAAATTGCAGGGGACACGTGTGTATGGTCTTGGTCCTACTTAGCCAGCGTTTTTCCCGCGACTAGGACGTGACAACTTGGACGTTCTCATTTCGAAATTACAATACCGAAATTCCGGACTTTAGTAATAAAATTGCAGGGGACACGTGTGTATGGTCTTGGTCCTACAGATAGGGCCAATAAACGTGTAAACGTAATGTAAGCGTACTACGCATCCCTTTTGCCCATAAAGTTATTGCGAATATTACTGTACAGGACTGACCTTGAACAGTGCATCTTGGCGGAATATGATACACCTTCACAATCACGTGATCGGTCGACACAATGTGCATAGAATTAAACAAATGCATACAATCTTGTTTAATTCACTGAGTTACGGAATTTCGAGTGAAGAGCATTCAGTGTCGATCTGATTCCTACTATTTCCACTCCAACAAGCAATAAAATAAGATTTTAAGTGTTTCTATTTCCACTAGATCGCAGAAGTCAAGACACCGATCCCAGAAGACCATTTCAAATATCATTTATTGGGCTATCTTCCCTCTAGTAATGAAGGCACCTCAGATTAGCAAATGACTACACTGCGAATACCGATCAGAATCGAACGTACGCGCCCGTTTGGATATAAAGATTGCACAAATCTTGGCTGAATAATAGCGTCTGCTATTACTTTACTGTCGTTCGACAAACCGGAACATTATAATGGGGATACGTTTATATTGAATACTGGCTGAACTCTGCATAAAAAAATACAAGGATATCAAATAAATATAATAATTTTACATACTTACAATGTATAAAAGAAGTTCTGATTTTCGTCGAATACACTTTGCATTAGAGAGTAGAATCTAATAATGATCATTATGCAGTTTATAATGTTGATAAGTGTTATAATCATAATATAACTGTCTCCATGGGATATAATTCTGAAAATCTAAGAAGAATATACTGTAAACATAACAAAGTACAGAGTTGGGATGGAAATTTGACGATTTCTAAAATAAAATAAGATTTTAAGTGTTTAATTTTGTAGTTAGTTCCATGGGATATAATTCTGAAAATCTAAGAAGAATATACTGTAAACATAACAAAGTACAGAGTTGGGATGGAAATTTGACGATTTCTAAAATAAAATAAGATTTTAAGTGTTTAATTTTGTAGTTAGTTCCTATTTCTTTATATTGTCATGTGTGCAACAGATATCGCAAGTATAACCGAAATCACAAGAGCAACTAAGGAAGCCAGTAAAAGATGTACCGAACGCGACCATAAAACAATTCCATGTTCAAAACTTTGAAATAGCTGGTTATCGGATGTACGTTTCCTAGAAATAATTTGTGTGAGACATTATTTGTCGGACATAATTTTAATCTAAATTTTTGTACCGAACGCGACCATAAAACAATTCCATGTTCAAAACTTTGAAATAGCTGGTTATCGGATGTACGTTTCCTAGAAATAATTTGTGTGAGACATTATTTGTCGGACATAATTTTAATCTAAATTTAAAAACTTTTTACCATTTTTTCTATCGCTTCGTCAAGAATCGCTGTAATTCTATTTCTTAGAGTTATTATATTAAATCTTAAATCTTAGATCTTAAATTAAATCTTAAATTATATTAAATCTTAATCGTCATTTTATACCTTGTAACTTATATTTTATCTAGATACAATTATAGAACCAGTAATCGCAATAGGTTATCTTAAACTTTGTAGTGTTAGATCAATTAGGATCAATTAGGAAATATTCGAGATTAGAAATCGCCAAATTCGTTTTTGTATCCCATTTTGTACGCAACATTTTCAGTTCGGGACATACTAATAGGTTATCTTAAACTTTGTAGTGTTAGATCAATTAGGATCAATTAGGAAATATTCGAGATTAGAAATCGCCAAATTCGTTTTTGTATCCCATTTTGTACGCAACATTTTCAGTTCGGGACATACCGAAATGTTACTTACTTTAAACATGAACGACGCACAATAAATTGATATTACTATAAACATTAATAGATAGGAAAATGAAAAGTTGTGTTTCAGATATATAATCCACCTTTGAAAAAAGAATGAAATGATGAAATGTTACTTACTTTAAACATGAACGACGCACAATAAATTGATATTACTATAAACATTAATAGATAGGAAAATGAAAAGTTGTGTTTCAGATATATAATCCACCTTTGAAAAAAGAATGAAATGAATTTGAAAAAGGAATGAATACGCATATGTAATGTAATCTAGTTCTATGTAATATAGAAAAGCTTATGAAAATAGAAATATTTAAATATCCCATTCTTATATAAATATTTAAATATTTAAATTTAAAAATATTTAAATTCAAAGATATTTACATTTATGTATGTAAGGTACTTAATAAGAAAAGATACTAACTTTATTATTAAATTATAAGTTTCTATTGAGTTCACTATTTGTTTTTGCATAGTGACACTTTTTTTGGAGATGGCTATTTCTAATGAATTTTTATCTGCTACACTTTTCGCCTGGCAACTTGAAGATGTAAAAAATTATAAAATATCGAATCATTAGTTATATAAATAATGCTACAATCAGATTATACTCACATAGCAATTTTATACAGTAGACATAAATGTACAAGAGTTAATATAAATAAACTGTCACGGCAAAATACAATTACTGGAAAAATAATCAATATAATATTTATAGAAATTACAATCAAGTAATAACTTTGAAATTTTTCCAAAAGCATCATTACAATCGGATGTGATTTGTTCATGAATATATCGAGTTCAGTAAACAAGAAAATATCGATTTCGTGAGCAATTGATGTAATAGCAATAATATAACCGATCCAAATCATAACTGCAATGCATCTTAAATGTAAAACGTTATCGTCAAATGTTTACTCGCAGCCTTACATTAGAAATTAATTATTTTCTTACTCAAATGAATATTTATATAACGATTTCCCACTGTTATGTGTGCTTTAAATATTTTCAATTCTTCTTCGTTTCGCAAGAGATTCCAATCACATTCTACTTCCTTTAACCATTGCTCTACCTTGGAATCAAGATAGACCAACCAAGAAAGATGAAACATGCAGACACGATAACTTGACATTATCATGGTTAAAATGAAGTGAATTTTGTAACTTACGTTTGTAGATTTCACAAATAATGAACCATATATTGTATATATCATTGTTATTATAATTATTAAGTTTGAGCTCAATAAAAACATTTGAGAGGTACAAGTGAGAAAAAACTGTAAAAATTGATAACAAAACTAATTCTTTTGCAAATAACACTCCACAACATTACACAAATAATTAATTAATTTATAATAATTAAATAATTATGTTATGTCGTAATATACTTAATATATATTTAATATTATTATTTAATATAGTATTAGATAATTAGTATTAGATAGTATTAGATAATATTATTATTTAATATAGTATTAGACATATTAGGTTAAATAATTATATGAATAGAATAATCTTACCGCGATTAATGCTGCACTCAAAAATAGGAAACATATGATCGTAATATGCAGTATTCTTAACTGTGTTGGTTTGTACGATGTCAATCCAGTCACAAAGAAGGAAAATTTTAGGAGTCTATAATGTTTTTTGCAAGTGAAGTCCATTCTCTTTGACGGTCAAAACACATCTGACCGCGGCTGTAGCTTTACACACTTCGCAAAGAAATAAAGAGAGGAAGACAATATTGATACCGTTGCGTGCTACAACTTGTAAATTACTAATGAGCCGAAAATGGCTATCGATCAATGCGTGTGAATAAAAAATATCTTTCTGAAGAGAAACGTTACTTTTATTCTTTTCCCTCTTGATTTCCTGCAATTTTCCCACAATTGCGTTGAATTTTAAATGAATTGTCCCTATGGCATAACTGAAAGTGTCAATCAAACCCAGGTGTTTTCTCACATTTCCGAGTTTTATGGTAACATATGTGCAGGTTGGAAATTACGGGTTACGAAAGGAAGAATCAGTTCTTTACAGTCGTTCGACGAATAAAGTCACATATCCTCTTAAAGCTATTATTCTGTTACTTTATTTTCTGTGTTTCGTGAAGTGTTTGGAATGTTCTTTCTAAGGTGCCAATATGTGTGCTCGAGAAAAAGACATACAGATGACGTGAAGTATTCTACATTTTACGAAAATTTTCTACAGTTAGAGAATGTAATTTCTTCAACACACTACTTTCTTGTATGGCAAAGTATTTTTATCCTGTTTCGGATTGCAATGATGGGGATTTTCAAACAAATCCAGAATAATATGCACTATTTTAGATACTGAATCCGAAATATCATTGAAATTTCTTATATGATCAATATTGTTGCAGGTATAAAGAAAAAATATTATGGTATGTATTTAACTGTTTAAACTATGCGAATTGTCTTGTGTTATCATGTTAAAATTTTGAAATTTCACGAATATGTCACTTAGTTTGAAAGTTAAATACGACTATTTTGTTATGCTCGTTAATATTATATATTTTTGTTAATGGTTTTTTTTTAAATTTTTTGTATTTCCGTCTTACTGTGCACATTATTATTTTGAACAAAAGAATCAGCAGACTGTACTACATCTTTGATATGCGTACAAAATACATAATACTTTTTGCTGTAAAAAATATTCATCCACATGACAGGCTGATTTTCATAAAATAATAATGATTCAATCGTTATGCATTGATAATGTGCTCGATGTTACTTTTTTCACATCTATTTGCGATTATATTCAATTAATTGTTACAAAGACATGAATTTCAACTTTCTTTTCATCAAACAACCATAGGTACAACAACAGAATATTTTTCGAAGAAAAAAAAAGAAAGAATGAGTTTAAATTTTCCAAGCAAAATCTACAAACAAGATTTTCCATTAATTTTCGGATATTAAATTGTTAATGCTGAGATTGTTATAATTTTGTAAAAAAGAAATACTTATACGTATAACAATGAATTTAAATTAATTTTGAAACTTTTAAAACGTATTCATTTTTATTCTAATGTATTTTCAGGTTGGCAGCGCATGGCAAAGTGAAAACATTCTTTTTCTCGAAAATAAATTGTTACAATATCTCAAAATATTGAAAATTTTTTTTCATAACTGGATCATTAAGGATTGAACATTGAAGCCTCCTCTTTACAATGAATCCTTACAATTTGCTGTACTATGAATTGATTAAACTTAGTATAACGGCGAAAACGAATATTTTCATCTGAGTTGAATATTTACAATAAAATACACATATGAAAATGACACAATAAAATCGTGTCAAAATATCATACATCAAGAATTCTAAGATTATTATAAAAGACACATTGTACACTCAGTTAAAATTTCTCAATGTTTTCACATACTATAATACTGTACGACATTTTCGAGAAGAAAAATACACATCTGCACTCACTCACCCGCTACGTAATGAAAAAACTTTTTAGAATGAAATGAACGACACATTTTGAAAATAGAGGTTTCATGTTATGAAGGCTTTATTCATACATTTGCTATATAATTAGCGTCCGATTGGAGTAACAGTTTTTTATCTTACTCGTCCCGCTATCTTTGTCATTTTGACTGATACAAAAAAATGTGCCGAGACAATGTTTCAAACGACGGATTGATATTTATGATTCTTTTGAATGAAACTTTTCTCGTGTTTTCAAGATCATCGTCGGTTGTTTAACCGTAATGATGTTTTTTACTATTCTATGCGGAAAAAATGCATTTAAATTTTTCTTCCTTTTTTTTTGAATATTTGTTAAAACACACAGAATTTAGTTTCTACGAGATTTTCCTGATTTATTGTTATTTTTGAATTTGCGATATTTCTATTCATGTACCATATTTCATTTTAATTTACTGTAAGAAGAACTTTTAATTTTACGGGATTACCGGTGAGTTCGGAGTTTCCTCTGCCTGCCAATAACAATAGACGCATTATGAGTCCTCTGAGTTATTGAGACCTTCACGATTACCAGTGGCATTGTTACCCTTTTTCGGTAGTTCTGTATTTATAAACGAATTTCTCACTGACTAGCTCACCAAACGCAAAATTGCACCTCACACTTTTATCGACGCAATATGGACGTGAGTTCTGGAGGTTTCTTGATCGCAAAAATTGTTTAACATTTTTAGTAATATTAGAAAATCCATGTTCAATGAGCAAACATCTTTCATTTCATCTCATTCTAAGCAACTAACAATGTTACATGCTAATTACAGTTCACTCAGTGTCGTGAACACCAAGTCAGTATATGAGGATTCATGGCATTTTTTTTTTCTTTTACAAGAAACGTTCATTATCAGTTATCGGTTTTCACTAGCTTCAAATTGATGCGTGCTCGATCGAGCTTAACTGCATGCATGTAAAATTCTATTTTACATATTTTTTAACATAGTCGGATCTGTCTGGAACATTAATATATCTATATTTCATTTTTTTATGTGTTCCTCAAAAAAGCAATCTGATGCAATATCTGACAATCTCATCCAAAACTGTTGAAAAAGATTTTATTGATTGCGTTTCATGTAGCGCATCTACGAGGGCCAACCAAAAACTAAATTTCACTCATTTATATATTATAAAGATATTTCACTTCTTATGTCTTAAAAATATTTCGATGAAATTTCGTAGAAATAATGTTTGATATCTCTACTCTCTGTTGCGTTAACAATTTTGACGTTGCGATCGTCTATTATTTGTTATCAATCGTAATACATGGAATGTGCACTAGAAATATCGTTCAAATTGGAGATACGTACTGTCATTCACTTTTTACGTATAGAAAAGTGTTCCCGCGCCTAAATTTATCGTATGTATATAGTTAGAATATGACATCCTACCAAGCAATTGAAAAATGGTGCATTTCATTCAAGAATGAGCATACAGATATTGAAGATGATTATCGAAAGGGAAGATCGTCAATTGTCAACAAACGTAAACATTGTAAGCAACTGGTTGATGGAAACAGACGACTCAGAATAGACAGTTTGAGAAGATTGTGAAAAGAGATTAAACATTGGGTTAGTAACCAGAAAAGTTGAAGAAAAGCATAATCTTCCTCTACGACAATGACACACCACATTCGATACGATCCACAAGGAACCTGTCGCAAAAGTTTAAGTAGGAAATCTGGCAACATTATCCGTATAATCCGGATCTGTTACTTTGCGATTTTCACGTTCCCGAGTTGATGAAAGCAGATCTTGCAAAGCGACAGTATTATTTGGACAAAGTACAACATGTGACAAGAATGACCATCGCAAGATCGATGAAATTTTTTCAACGAAGGAATAGAAAATCTAATGCCACGGTATGATAAATAACTTACTCTGTCGTACACTACGGAGACTACGTAGAAAAATAACTGATACTTAGAATAAATGATTCATTATGTTTAATAAGAGTGAAACTTACTTTTTGACTATTCCTCGCGATAATGCGTGCTGTATATCCATCGTTTCAAAGTCATATTGAACATTTCTTGTAAAATAAACATTTAAAAGGGAAATATAAAAATCCTCAATGATTTTTTCATACCTAATCAACATATCATAGTATATCATCTGAAGCGCATTTTTTCTCGGCTACAGTAATATAAAAAGAAAATATAGTACTATGATTAGAAAAAATTTGCTATAATTTTGAAAATTGGAAAGTATATATGTATTGGTATTCTTTATGTATACATCTTGTACGTAAAAGTAGAAATATATTATGGTATTAAATTTATTCCGCTTGAAATTTCTTAAAAATTTGATTAAATGTCAGTAAATTCATTGCATTAGTCCTTGCTATATTCTTGCTATACAGTACTGCGATCTTTATACATATTGTATGATAAGAACTTCCTGCGCAAATATTTTACGTTACATTTAATATTCCTTTTACGGCAAAACTCTATATTACGAATATTATAAAAAGTTGTGGTAATTGTTAAGTCGTCGTTATAATCGATTAGAGAGATACTTGGTATTCAATACTGAGTTGAATATTACACAACTGAACTGTTTGTTCAATGTAATTTGCAATTGAAAATTAAACGCGAATGAATAATTGGAGAATCGAAATTTACTTGACGTGAATTGGTACAAACTATGAGACTGAAATTTAACAGTTCCTTGGCGAGTATAAAAACTGATTCCTCTTGAAAAATTTATTGATTCTGACGCGCTAACTACCGAGTGAATTTAATGTCACAAATACACACTCTGTCGAATGAATTTAATGTTTCACTGTATTGAATGTTCCAGAAGCTGTAATGTATTTAACACACACTGGCTAATTTAATGTTTTACACTAACATGATGTCTCACTTTCCCTCTAACGGCGGGCTTGTTTTACAGAAAGATGATGCTCTGACGTAATTCCTCCAAAAATGATAAAATTATTAAGCATTTACACAACGATTGATGCCAACCGTTTTTAAAGGTAACATCAAACATAAGAGGCGAGTCAGCGACCGGGAAAGACAATAATAAACTATCACATCACAATAACCGCGATAGAGCGCGGTAGATTTCTTGTCTGCATAAAAAGCAGGTGAGTCGTTATCTAAAAATAGAAAAATTATTTTATGTGAACAAGATGCCTAACATATTTTATACATGTAATTCTAATTATTAGAATTATGGGAAATCGCCCGAATAGTAATTATTACGAAAGTCGACTTCCTCTCCGAATTTAATAGACTATATATGTGTTACCATCGCTTGTTTTTAAGGAGATATTCGCGAGAATATTTTTAGAACTATATACTTTGATGTTAAGTAGTTTCTGAAGCTGTGATGTAAAGTTAAGTTGAAGTTGGATTTAGGTACTTCACTCTAGAATAAAAAAGACAAAAATTAGAAATTATAAACCAAATTTAGGCATTGATTAGACCATGCAAAAATGCCTGACTGGCAACAGTGTCAACAGCTTCAGAATGACTGGAAAAAATAAGTAATCCTTAATTAAACTGAATTGTTACTGAGATTCAATAAATAAAAAAGTAATGGAACATGACTCAAACATAACTCAAAGCTAATCCAAACTCAGCCAAAATCTAAAATTTAAGTAAAAAACTTCAAAAATATTACTAGTATCTCTGAAACTAAAGCTAATGAGCGACAATAATAATGATAATAATAATATATGAAAAAAAATGTTCAGGATACTTATTTGGATAACATATTTCGAACTCACTAAAATTGGTGAGGAAACTCACTCTCAGTAATTACCAAAATTACAAAATTTTACTAAGTCAACGACTTGTTGTCGTTGAATGAATGTCTATTTATTTAAAATCTTCTCCCTTTTTGAAATATTATACCATAATTTTTTTATTTATTTTTATTTTATATTTATTTTTTTTATTTTTATTTTTATTTTTTTTATTTTATTTATTTTATTTATTTTATTTATTTTATTTATTATATTTATTTTTTTTATTTTTATTTTATATTTATTCTTTTATTTTTTTTATTAGATTTAGTTAAAAAATAAATGAACTTATTATAAGAACAGATAAGAAAAGAGTGTTAACACAACAATGTTAAACATTCCTCTTTTCTTGTTTTTTTTACAATTTTCAGACGCTGTTTACTAAATTAAGGACCCCGAGGCACCCGCGTATATCAAGATGGTCGCGAATCCTTTCTCCATATTATCGAGGATACATTCAACATTTTGGGAACGTCTGGAACGATTAGAGTTGCTAAGCAAATGTGAATAGCTAAGGTATACTAGCATACTAGTCTGTACATATAATACAGGCTCGCGAACGGCGAAACTCTCAGTTTGCAACTAACTGGTCTCAAAAGTATTCATTAAGTGATGATCAAAATAGAATCTCTGTCACTGATTAAAGTCTCATTCAAGTGACAAGTGAAATTCATCAGAGTGCAATTAGAAAAATTAAACTAAAATTTCCACTTCCGAACACTCAACAAGTCAAGCTCGACCGTACGAATAGTACATCTATGAATATGCAACAAAGAGCGTAGAGGAGATGCAACGTGCGAGTTATTATCTTTCATATCCAAGGTGTATATTTGCGTTATTTATGTCCAGCGTTTTTCTCGGAAATGGTAAACAAGAAAAAAAGAAATAGAAGACAAAGTTTGCTATAACCAACACAGCAGTATATAACAATTTTTTATGTTTGCAACATTTTTCACGAAATTAAAATGACCTTTAATTTTTTTATGTAGAATACTATCTTTTTTGTCATACAAAAGCTATTAAGACGAATTCAATCATATGATAAACAATGTCCTTTAGAGTTATAAAAGATCAAAAATGAGTGAATCGAATAATTTTGATGGAGCTCGAACAAATATCTAAGACTCTGAAACAACAGTCTCAGTCTGTACATCATGTAGTCACTTATTTTATTAATTTCATCATTTTATGGACAGGACTGTTCGGTGGAACAAAAATGCGGCAAACATGTAAAATTTTCAGATTTGGCAATTATGTTTTCGTCAGGAAATCAAAAACTGTTAGCTCTTCATTTGTCAATCTGCACAATGACGGTAATCAATTGTGATGAGGGTAATCAAAAAGAGAATGATAATGATACTATAGTGAGAATATATGATTTTGAATTTGTACAAAATTTCAATAAAATCACTGTTCAAGTGTATCATTAAATTTTTGACAAAATTAGTATATTACAGAATCCCTATTACTGGTAAGAGAGGCATAAACACATACCGAGAGCTACGAGTCTTATAAGAAAGAGACTGCTGTCTTATGTCAAACGAAATAATCAGGAGAAACTGAACGAACCGCAACAGCTTCGGATATCGAATATCGAAAACTATTCTACAAATTAGGACGAAATCTAATCTATAAATAACAAGAAACAAGTTGCTAACGTTAGGCCTGATGCAGACGACCAATTTACGGTAGATCATCGCAGCAGCGACTCTTTGAGCAGATATATAATATACTCTTGTCCTTCTTTTCATGATACAAAAAAAGTCTATGTTCTGTCTTTTCGAAGCACCACCACTCTCAGACACTTTGTTATCGTATCGGGCCTAATTCGAACGCCTGGAGTAAAGACAAGTACGTGCAAATGCAATCCTCAAGAAGTACAAGTATATCCATATATACGTATAAACATTCATCTCTGGCCAATAGCAAAAGATCGCGAACAATATCATAATCTTTTATACCACCTTCTGTCTTTCGGTGTCTTTTATACGTCAAGTATCGTAAAATTATCTGCCGAACAGTTAAATTTTCAAATTCAGCAAACATATCAGAGGAGGAGAGCTGATCAATTGAATGATCAAAATCCTTATTTTGTACTAGGATTTAACTAATTGGGTTGTAATTCGTCCCGGAGACGAATCGCATGATATTTAAAAGGACTATGTAGAAGCAGCCAGGACCTTGAATATAAAATTTTAGCTTAGGCTAATTTTTGAGATATTAGAGATTTACTAAACACTACATAATGCATAGACCAATATAAACATTACTACTGTATAGACTAATATAATGTTAAAAACTCGATAAATCCTAACTTCGTCCTCTAATCATAATGATAATAGTTTAATAGAATGGCAGAAAAAGTTGTACAGTAATATAAGGAATAATTATAAAATTGTACATGCAAAAGACTTGCTCTTCATCCGAATCGTTCGAGAGCTTCTATTGAATTGCTTGTCCGCCTTGCATCTGCAAATCATCGTTCTTTATTATAAGTCTATAGTCTTATCTCTTCTAACGATCTTCAGCCTTTATGTTAAATTTATATTTCTCCTATTACGTAGATTCTATGTACATACTACTGAATTTCTTTACAGGAAGTTTTAAGGTATCATTAAAACAAGATATAATTTAACTTTTCTATGGTGGATTTCATCATAAAGAGAATTTCCAATATTTTTAAAAACGTTTGAAATTTTACAAATTTCGAAAACAGAAATATCTTCAATTTTTCACTTGGTACATAATACAAAAATATCCTTAAAAAAACAACGGTTCTGCAAAAGCTTTATATTTTAAAAAGAATTCTTAAAAAGAAAAATTAACAAAAAAAAGCTTTATATTTTAAAAAGAATTCTTAAAAAGAAAAATTAACAAATAAAGTGTTACATAAGATTTTTAATTATTCTACAAATTTGTTCAAATTGCCCGGGTGAGAGTATTCAGTAACATTTCAGAATTGAATCTAATAGAATAATTTTGATCAATACCTGACTGTAAGACAATAAACAATCATGCAGTCACCTATTTTGCTAGTTTCATTATTTCATGAACCGCTCGATGGATCAATAACAAAAATGTGACAACCATGTAAAATTTTTAGATTTAACAACTATACTTTTGTCAGGAAATCCTAAACTATTCCTTTAACTCACTTTTCGTTTATCATTTTTACAAGATAAAAAACAAGTACAAGTACAAGATAAATCATGAGTAGCTATTAATTATAGCTAAAAAATAAAAAATAATTTATTCAAGCTCATTTCAGCATTCTGTAAGTCATTAAATGTATCCTCGTATTAATTAAAAAGTTGCATAGTAAGAAGCATGAAATGATGAAATAACATTCAAAATGATTTTAAAACTAATTTCTGTATCAAACATCCTGAAATATAATTATTATCAATTNTTTCAGCATTCTGTAAGTCATTAAATGTATCCTCGTATTAATTAAAAAGTTGCATAGTAAGAAGCATGAAATGATGAAATAACATTCAAAATGATTTTAAAACTAATTTCTGTATCAAACATCCTGAAACCATTTAATTATTATCAATTTTCTTTTTTAACTTTAATAACAATGAAAACAGTTTGAATGTTCAATTTAAATGTAATATTCTAGATTATTTCAATATTATATATGTTTAAAAATTCTAATCTAAACAGTTTTTAAAATGAAAAGGATATTCAAAATCTTTGTGAATATTTTTCAGTCTATCTTAAAAGTCGGATTTCAATTCTATAAAACTCTGCAGACATATTTTTTAAATTAGGTTATCAACTTTTAAAATCACGACATCAACTTTTAAACAGTTGAAAATAATTGGAGAATGGAATAAAGTTAATTCTGATTGCCGTCAGTTACAGAAAATTGAGCTATTAAAAGCTTGAAGCTATCAAAAGATGAAAGATCATAAAATAAATATTCATATTGAAATATTAAAATTGAAAAACATGATTCAAAAAAGTATCGTGCAAAACTAACTCAATAAATATTTTTCGTTAGAGATAACTGAAGAAACATTTGTATCAAAAATGTTTATATTGATTTCAATTACATTTGTATTAAAAATGTTTATATTGATTTCAATTATGATAACTTTTTATGTATATTAAATTAATGGTAATACGAATAGATTTTTACTTAAAATTCAGTTGTGTTTTTCAGTATATTACCATTTATCTGCTTGGTCCAAAACCAAATATTGTAAGTCTCGTACTCATTGACTTTCATCATATTTTCTCAATAATATAAAAATGCAAAAGAATCGATGTGTCTATATCTTATTGCGAACACTGTGTGGTGACAGTATTACTGTCATTTCGAGAAGTTTCTGCTTTTCCAAGACCTAAAATAAAAAGAAAAAAGTGAGGAATAAAAAAAAATTGGGAGAAAAACACTTCTTCGAATCTATAATTTTCTTAATGTCAGTATCTATGTATTGGATTGGTGCATAATTATTGTGGCTTTTAATTGCGACTCTTTTAGTCTTTGAAAATTGGCCTTTCAGATAGTGGAAATGCGTATCGAAAATCATATCCATATTTGCCGTATTGTGGTCTACCACTTCGAGAAAGGTTGGAATACAGCCCAGTCATTTTGCGATCTCAACGAACTTTTTGGCGAAGGAACAATCAGCAAATGCCAAGTTGAAAGATGGTTCAAGAAGTTCAAATGGGGCGATACAAACCTCGCAGATGAAAAAGGAAGAGGTCGACCATCAAATTTCGACGAGCAGGCACTTTTTGCGTGGAAGAGGACAAAAGTTTGACAACGAGAATGTTGGCCGAAGACTTCAATGTGGAACATTCGACCATCGTTCGTCGTCTCAAAAAGCTCGGAAAAGTATGGAAATTGGCTGGGTGGGTCCCTCATGAACTCTCCGACTCACCATCTACTTTAATTTACTGCTTCCCATTTGCTTGGCATCCGGTCGATTCCACGGGCGAAGAAGTTGCTGTTCTTAGAGGCAATCCACTCTGTGACGGCGAAGGAACAATCAGCAAAAGCCAAGACATCCATGTTGTCAAGGTTTCGTCCTCTTCCACGGCTGCCAAAAGTGCCTGGTCATCGAAACCATATGATGGTTGACCTTTTCCTTTTTCATCTGCGATCGATATCTAATTTGTATCACCCGATATCTAAACTTTTTGAACCATCTTCTTTCAACTTGGTTTTTGATTGTTCCTTCACCAAAAAATTCGTTGAGATCGTGAAATGACTGGGCTGCATTCCAACCTTTCTCGAAGTGATACAGCATAATATGGCGAATATGGATATGATTTTCGATACGCATTTCCACTATCTGAAAGGAGAGGATTGTTGTTGTGAAAAAAAATAAACGAAACGCCAATTTTCAAAGACTAAAAGTGTCGCGCTAAATAAACAATTGGCAGTGCACAGCCATATTCTCCACACATTATACTTTAATTCTACAGTCGAATAATACGGTGAAAATTCCAGAGAAAAAGACAGTGTCATAAATTATAAATAAAGACGAGCTATCTTGAGACCATTTTTCGAAGTCTACGCACAGATGCTCCTCGACAATTGATTCGACAAGTCATGGACATATTTGAAAGACAATACAACAATTTTCGTATCATATCGTACATTGTAGGGCTATGACCATATCATAAGTCGATTTGTGCAACAATTAAAAGAATATACATATGTGTCAGTTTCATCGGTGCTATAATTTATAATTTGAGGTAAACAAAAATTTTTAGTCATTCTATTTCACACACAGTATCTTTTTGTATTTGGAATCTACTTTTTATAAAATTTTCTGATACTGATTTATCAAAGTAATTATAGATATCGTATTATATTAGTACAAAAATTTAACATCTCTATGTTAAATGTTTTGGTATATAATACATTCGAAATTATAATACAACCGGCCAATGTGTGAGTCTCCAGTGCAAAAGTATGTCAGAGAGAAGACAGTAAAATTTTTCACATGACAATCTGTTTTCGAAAAAATCGAGATTCACATCAAGTATATTTGAATTAAGCTAATCCTGGACTGAATACGCCTGAATATCGAGAATGTAATTTTTGCGTAAAATGCTTCAATTCCGAGAAAATTGAATTTGAAAATTTAGCAAATACACGTATTTATGTGTTCAATTTTTAACGAAATACGTTCAAATTCTATTGAAGGAAAAGCCAGAGAAATAGAAAAAAATAGAAAAAAATTTGATTTATGTTTGCACATGAAACAATAATATGATGTTATAATAATACAATGGAAAAATATTATTCAACTTATGCTTGCATATGAAATCACACTCTGGCCAGTTGCACTTTAAGTTGAGTTGAATAAACAAGTAAAGTTAAATATTAAATATCAATCAGAAAAATATTCATAATATATTTCTTAACTCAAATGGCCCGAAACGGATATATTTATAATCTATTTTATGATTATTGGAAGCTCCTTTCTAGCAGTTATCAAAAAGTAACAATACAATACATTTATTTGCTGCGTGTAATGCTAACGAAGGAACTGTATAGTAAAAATGTAAAACAATGGCTTCATTCTTTTCTCATCTTATAATTATAACACGTGTACTATTTAATTAATGCCAATTAACATATCTTTTCAGATATTGTGGTTTCTAAATTCTAAGGTTACGTTACAAAACTGCGTTAGAACATTGTCTATAATTGGTGCTTTGCTATTATCTATCTTACGATATATAAGTTTTGTACATATATTTTCAACCGTAAATGGAGACCGGTACTCTTCTACAATATTTAAAAGTTAGTATAAGTCATAAATATTCTGTATGTGAATGTAGCTCCGATCCTATATTGATCAAATGCATATGGAACAAACCTTATTACAAGATTTGGTCGAGATGCAAATATTAAAAAACAATGGATGAAACGAAAAGAAGTGTGTAAGAAAACATTTGATTATATTTAGAAGACATTTTCTCATTATTACTACGAAAGAATTGTAGGATATCGTTGTTTTAATTTTAACAACAAAACTTTTCCTGTAAGAGAACCCGACTTATATTCATTGCATGATTCTTACATGCTGTTACAGTATTATTTGTTTCGTAAATAACGAAATATAATACAATATAATATAAATGTGATATAAAATATAAAATAATATTTATTGGTTTATTTTTATCTTGATTTTAAAATTAGTTAAACTAGTTACTAAAATTACTAAAATTAGTTAAAAGCTTTGGGAAACGTTAAACTTGTCTAGTTTGGAAATACGTTCCTGAGAATTTTTGAAGTTGTTCCATCAAATTATCGGTAACTGCGCAATGACAAATGTACAATTATTTTCTTATAAAAACCATTTTATAATAAATACAACGAAGCTTAAGATTGGAGACAACATAATGGAGACAACATCGTGGCTATGTAAGTATTTTGTTCCATTTTATCTAAATCGTTGAAAATTCCTGTGAGACGAGTCTTATATATAGATATTTTGATTAATTAAACTTTGTTTTAGATTTTGCTAAAAAGCGTAAACAATATGACAAATATCAAAAATTAATGTCATGTAGTTTTAATGTGTTAAGAATGGCAGAAAGAACAAGTTTCAAAATAAACATACCGGCTCCAATCTTGAAATCTTTTTTTCCTTATTTATGTATAATTTTTTTTATTTGTATATCTATTTCATTTTTATTCTATTGTCTAGGAATCGCATTATTATTACTGCATTTTTCTGTAGATGTACAAAGGTACATTCTTATTATTAGGGTTTGTCATTTCTTCATGAAATAACTATTATACTTATCGCTAGCCAACTTTATCCTAATCGCAACTATCTAATTATCTGAATATTTGTAATTCTAATATTTGACATATTTAAAGTAAGGAGATTCATTATACACGAATGTCTCTTTCTATGCACTATACATTTCATTACGTTCACCATCAATTTGGTAAATATCTCTAGTAATATTTATTTTTTTTTTTTTTTTGGTAATATTTATTTCTCTAGTATTTCCCTAGTAATGTTATTATTTCAAAACAATTATATGAAAAATTATTCTTCTTGATGCGAGGAACTACTTATACTTTTTTTAAACTTTTAATGTTGTTGCTACTGAATTTAAAAAGACTAGCCTTACACGCACTATACCTTTGCGTATTTTTAGTAAAACTGAAGAATTCGAGTAAGAATTAGTAATGAATACTATTAATCATATTGCAATACATATTAGTAGTTTATATATAACATAGATTAATATCATATGTGAAAAGTACAACTAAACCAACAACGATGAAGAAATATTGATTATTTAAATTGAAAGTTGAAACATGGTGAAATAAAGTCATATAACAATCCATATGATCTCACTTTAAAGGATAAAGCCTTACATTAACAAACATGAATTCGTTTCTTTTTCAGAGATGATTTTACATCGTGTAGTAGGAATAGGAATTTAAGGATATTTTCTTCTCAAAAATTGAAAAAATTTTAACGTCTTTGAGAACATTACAAAAGATTTTTTAATAACGAAATTCACGATCATCTTGAAGATTGAAATTTCTCCTTTAAGTTTGTTGTACAATTTTTCTTTTACATTTTATTGACTCTGAACGTTAGAGTTAGATAACAAAGTGTTAGAATTATTGTTGTTTAACCTCGAATATAGAAAATTCAATCCAAATATCAACAGATTCAAGTTCTTGTAAAAGGGAAATTTCTTTTACCAATGTGGCAATGATGCCTTTGGTCGTGGAAAAAATTTTTCAATATCTTTGGAGATATTTGAATTTTTACAAATTTCGAGAAAAAATATTTTCATTCTCTTACACGTTGCATGATGTAATAGAGAAATGAACTCTATGAATGAGCTATATGTCAAGTGGAATGTTATATAGTTCTATTTAGAAATTATCGACAATTTTTCATCATTATTAGTTTAGTTATGATATTTACTGTATATTAATTAGTCTATGCTAAAATGTGGATTACAAAATGTAAGCGATAGAAAAAATGTTTAGTTTTTATCTATCAATGTGTGTTTGTTGGTATTGTTTTATGAGGAAAAAATAGGAGAGAATATAGACAAAATAGTGTTTCACAATTCAGAATTAGATAGAAAAGACACATACTGTAATAAAACCAAATGGGGGATTTGAGGAGGAAGAAAAAAATTTAATAATGTTGGTACGTGAGAAATGCTATGTATGCTTTACATTTATGACCAATGAGGTGTATGAATATTTTTTAATAATTAATAATATTTATTATTGAATCGCTCTCTTTAATTTTACTAAGAACGTGTAAAATGTCGCAATCGTGTAAACGATACTAATCCAATAAGAATATTACACTATACAATAAGGTATAATAGTTTTTAATTTATTTTATTTTAACGAGCAGATGTGCTACGATATAGAAAAGAGATAAATTAACAAGTTATCCAAGTTATAAGGAGTATACAAAAATATATAATAATATACAAGACCAATTTTTTCATACACATTCTAAAATTTGATTTCATGTTTCATAATTGAAATTGTTTATTAATCATACTTCTTAAATTTTAGGTTTACGTTGTATTGCAATTATACTTGTTATAGCATGTTATAGTATATTAATTTCAATAATATTGGACTTTGTAATAGCTCAAAACAAATTTCGAATTCGTTGTATGAGTTACTTTATGGATCTTTTTAATGATTCGAGTTTGCTTTCGGTGTACAGTATACTTGATATCATCTGTTTGAATGCAGTGTTCATTATTACTGTTGGAATGATGTCTGTCAGCTGTACAGAATTATCTGTGATTATTTTTGCTCACTACTTATCTGCATTATTCAAAATTACTAAGTGTGTCAGGTTCCCATTCACGTTCCCATTCAATTTCGAGTTCCCATTCGCGTCACATAAATTTTATGTAGAAAATGATTAAAAATTATATATCACGACCAGTACAAGTCTTTGGATAGGTAGAGTTTTTATAAATAGAAATTGCTGCAAAATCGACCTTGAAATACAATTATATATAAATGCATAAAATTTTTCTTTTGTTGCATAGTGTGTTGCAATGGTTTTTATCATTCCACAAGATATAGTTGCAGAAATAAGAGACAGATCGCAATTGGACGTTATTTGTAAGTTATTTTTAAATGCATACGTTTCTTTAGAACTTCATTGTATCATAGAACACAATGAAGAAAGACATTTAAAGAAAGCAAAAAAAGGCTATATAAAATTTGATAAATTATATTTATCATAAAAAGAGATATGAGTGAATTTCAATCATCATTATTTAGATATTTATAGAAAATAGAAAATTGATGTATCGGTGAAATATCCAAAAGTGCAAAATTGCACAAAATACATCTGTGTTTGATTGAAAAAAACAATTTCTCTATCAAAATTAAGGACTTATGACTGAAATCAAGCGTGTTCTTCTGCATATGCCACTTGGTGTCAAAGGAGGACTCATTCATGTGAAAAATGAACGACTCTGTTTTGAATAATACAATAATCATTATTATACAACATTTCTGGAATCTGACTAAGGTACCAACACCTCAGTTTGAAAAATACACTTAGCTGAATATTAAGTGAATGACTACTATTACACTACTACTGCAGTTGATGATTCTATAGAACTGAACCAATTATCACTGAACTGACCTTAGATGAACTGAAATGTTCACTAAATTGATTGGTTGAATAATTACTATGAATAAATTGATTGATATTGATAGATAGTCATTGCGAGTTTGATGCTAAAGTGGACAGTTACTATGTTTGATTTTAAATGGATAGTTACTAGGTTTGATGTTAGATAATCACTGCCGATTTTTTACGATTAATCACATTACTTGTGATGTTCTCAGAGTCTTCTTATATAACAATATTTCGTCTATCCTTCTCAAAGAGTCTGAGGAGTCATGCAGCGAAAGATGTGTAAAATCTATCATGAAGTATGATTTCCAGAATTTCTCATCACCCGTGAAAGTGATGTCACATTGGGCGGCAATTCTGAAAAACGGCGGAAATTCTGCATAGATTTGATTGATTTATTGCTATTAAAATTTCTATAAATAGATGAAAAGTTAGAATGGGAAAATGAATTTGTTTCTTCAAGGAACAAAAACAGAGAATATTATATTTTATTTGTACCTATTATGATCAACTATTAGTGGCAGACAAGTAAATTTTGAGAATATTTTTCAATGAAATTTGAAATATTTTACTATATTATAAATAGGATCAAAAACACAAAAAAATCAATGAAATTTTCGGAATTAAAATTGCAGATATAATTTGCTGAAGTTTGTTTGCGAAACGTAGAAGGAATAATTTCAATTGTAGTGAAAGAGATGAAAAATCAAACTGGTATCAACAACTTGTATATACAGATAAACTTGGATCAATGTAAACAAAAAAACGTATACGATGTATCAGTTTTTATTTATTTCAACTCTTTCGTTTTTGGCGGCGACTATGGTCAAAACTTTCGCTACATGTTAGTGCTAACTTTGATCATTTATCGTCGCTGCAGAATTGAAATTTTCCATAAAAAATTATAGATATCATTAGATAATTTCTTAAAACTATATTCCAATTTCCATTCATTTACGACTACCATAATTTAAATAAGAAATCAACAATTTACGCGATGCGGGCAAATACCTTCGCTTACGATTTTACTGTCGCTACGTATAATGAGATGTAACGTATGTGTGAAGAGTAAGATAGATAATCGCAAAGATTAAGGACAATATATGCATGTAACTAAACAGTAGTGAAATATTATGATTGTTTCACGTATTCACACTAGTTTTTGAATCTATATTGAATAACATAACCAACTGTAGATTTTTCATTATTTTTGACACAAAAGAATTCAAGAATTGCACAATTTTTCACAATTAACGATTGAAATTAAATAAAATTTTTTTATTTGCCGTAAAAAGAAATATTCATTGATTTAGTTTGGTCGCATGCAGTATGAATAAAATTGCTGCTCATTTAGCTTAGCTCAATTACACGCTGTACAATGATATTTTACAGAATAATTAATTCGACAATAATTAAAAATTAATGGAGAAAATTAATGGCCTATCTTCAATAAACTATTATATTTCAACACGATTGATATTCTAAATCCACAGCAAACAGTAAATAAAAAGAACTGGCTGAGAACATGTAAATTCGTTATACTGGAATGATCCATAGAAAATCCGAATCTCAAACGCATTTAGAATATATGGGAATTTTTAAAATATAAAGAAATATAAAACTATTATAAAAGTCTCTTGACATTAAATAGTCGAAAAAAAATAGTTGAAGGAACAATCAAGTAAAATTCATTGGAGAAATCTCGTACAAAGAGTATAAAAACGTATTGAAGCCATTTTGAACGAAGAAATCGTAAAGCAAGTACATATTGAACTCAAAAAATTTTCTTGAAAAAGAAAACATTGTGCAAAACTAAATAGATAAATATTTTTTGTTACAAGCAATTAAAAAAACATTCGCATGTTTACAATGATTTTATATGTCCAAAGTGATCCTATATATTATTCTATATATAACAGCAATGAAAGCGGATTTTTTTCTAGAATATATGAGTTTATTTATGCTCTTATGTAACAATGACACTGTTGTTTTTTTAAAACTATTTTTACTTAATTCTTGTATACGTATGTTATTGCAATGAACCTTATTTCGCTTAAAATGCTGAAACTTCATCATTTTACGTATTTTTAGCTATCGATTACGAAAGGCAATTACAAATGTCTCTAAAACAACTTCATTATCGCGGCAAGTTAATTTGAACTTTGAGGATATTTATCAAGCCGTGGATATTCACAACAGAGCGCTGAAGTTGATAATTCCTAACATAACGATAACTCCATCGTATATATATTTATGTTAATAATGTCTTATTTTGCATTTTGTATCATTTCTATGTAAAGGTTAGGCAGCAAAATGACGACACATTACGTGCTAATGATTATTATATTTATGACTTGATTATTATATTATTATACTTTATATTCGATATGAATTTATATCAAGTAAGTATTCTGTTATTAATGTATCATCTTACGATAAACGTCAATCGAACCGAAACCTAAACTTTTCATTCTTCTAAGTTCTTTTTTAATCACAATATTCTACGATCACAAGATAATACTGTTTGTGTCACATGTGACTATAAACTTTAAATAAAATCAACTAAAGTTTAATTAAATTTGATCATTACTTTTAAAGAAAACGGACTTAAAATTAGTTTGTGATTTCTTTATTTTCGCAACAAGTAGAATGTCACGCAATAAAAAAAATTTAACTGTGAAAATTATGCCATGATTAATTATGCGGTAATGCCTCAACAGATATCCATGGAATGTCAAATCAGTTATCAAACCGTGACAAATAATATTTCAATATTTTTAAATGGTCCATTTTTTCTTATTGTAACAGTACGTTATTTTTCATATTGTTAATTTTATTTATAGAAGAATTTTTTAATCTAATTAAAGTATCTATGGTAATTAACCTATTCCTCGATACGATATGCGACACTTTTCATATAGAACAAATGATTCCTCTGTATGAGGGAATCATTTAAAATATGATGTTATTTTACAATATTAGAAAATATTTTTTTTTAATAGTCTTTATTGAAATAGTATTGTATATCAGTAAAAGAAAATTTTTATACAATTTTTACCATCTCTGACTTAACTTTATTGTTTCCTATTATACTATCGATAATTTTCACTATTATTCTCTTTTTTAACATTTTTTATATTTTTATAATATGTACCGATTACTTTTTCGTCTGGTAGACGACAAATTTACTTTTACATAAGAAAAAGTACACGTAAATCGATGAACGACAGCAATTACTTACGCTGCAATTAATAATACTTAAGTATTGCAGCGTGTGAAATTTTGCACAATGTTATCGAAGTAGTTTCAGGAAGTGAAAAAACAAATAATTTGTATTAAAATATTCTCGTTGAAGAATTAATATAAATCTAAAAACCTTACAATTGCATAAGAAAATGATATTAAATGAAAGAAAAATGTCAATTACAATGTTAATATATTAGATTAATAATATAATAGTATTTTACATCTAATAGTAAAATTATCCTGTATTTGAAAATTCGTATATTAAAGTAAGAAATAAATACTTTATTCTTCTGTACTTTATTTACTCTGCTTTTCTTTAAAACAATTATAACATTATGAGAATCAGTTTAATTAATACAAAAATAATATTTATTTGATAAAATAAATATAAAATATATTATATGTCATTGAACAATGATTACTTTTCAGTATTTTTACATTTCGATGTCTTTAATGATTCAAAAATTATACGGAAATGTAATTAAAACCTTTGATCAGTCTTGCTAATCGTCCCTTCGATAGGGACAGTATACCAGCATTTATAAACAATCTACTACAACTAACGTCACATGTAATGAAACTGAACCAAAGTATTGAATCGAAATGAAATATTTCTTGTTACAAATAAATGAAAAATATTCGCAACTTCGACAAATTATTGAAATTAAGATTAAATGTGCAAAATGCTTCTGTGCTACGCATTTTAATAACATTGAGAAATGATTTACGTGAAATGTATAAATATTACTTCATTTATGCTCATCACTGTGTATTATTAAAATATATCAAATGACGTTCATAATATGATTCTACATGGTACGGTATTCCGTTAAAAGCGCAGAAGCTATTATTGTTCATCACGTTAAAAAGCTCCAAGGAATATAAAATTAACCTTCTGAGTATATACGTTTCGTGTCAGGCTCTTTGTCAGTAATATATTTAGTATTTTTATTGTTATATTATCTAACTCTAATTTATTGAAATTTTTATATTTCAGTTGATAAAAATGTCGTGCTCATATTAGTGATTGATTGTAATACAACGTGTCTCTTATTGTATGGTGTATAAATTAATAATACTTACTCATCCAGTATTAACTTGTTTTTCACAGTAAAATATAAGTATTATATTTTTCACGACGCATGTATTGGTTATTATTTATTATTTCGCTCCTGAAACTATATATTTATATTTTTATATAACTATATAGATAATTAAAATATCATCTGAGTTCATGTTGATTATGAAGCTTCATCAAAGATGTACGTTTTAACATTTTCAAATTATTTGATAAATATTCAATTATTCAATTTTATTTGAAATAATTGATCTGTGTAGAACAATTGCTAGATGACAAGTGTTTTTGCATTTAAGGGATATTTGAAGAAACATGTAAGATACATGTAATATATTTATCAGTTGTCTGTTTCATGTTTTTTCTTCAATGTGAATTTTATACTATCGGCTTTCTTTGACATATATCACGTTTTTATGGCTATTTCAATAATGCTTTCCTCGATTCTTACAAATATTTTAAAAATATATAATTTAATGAAATACGTATTAACAAAATATGTATACACAGAGCGTAACAAAATACGCAAGACTCCTTGGGAACGGATTATAAACTTAAAAACAATGGAGAAATTCCAATATATCATAGAATTGTTGAATGAGCAACTATGCTTGACAATATTGGCTCAGTGCTAACACTATATTGGTAATATTCCTCCTAAAGTGACCTGCTATTCTCAGTGCTATTCTCAGTGAAGTTATTCATGGAACAAATTCCAATAGTTGGTCATCCACATTTCTTTCCTCCTTTCTTCGATTTATCATCGACAAAAATATAGAAAGATGTGCTGAAAAGAGAACAGCACTCTTTTCCATGAAACAGACTTTGTAACATCATTCTTAACTATAGTTACAACGTAAAATAAAATTCTCTCAAAAATATTAAGTGTCGTTTCTTTTCACGGAATCTAACAGAATATAAGAGATATTCATATATAAATGCCACACACTCTATTATGTATAATAAAACAAAAATAAGTATATATAACACAACATACAACATGAAATTGAAAACTTTTTTGCAGTGTATTGTATTTAATATCTGAATATTAAAATCTCCACTGTAGAAATATAATACTGATCAATTAAACTTACAATGCAAGCGCAGAACGACTCACAGTACTGAAAACTGTGAAACTATATCAACATTTGTATAATGGTATCATCAAGATGAAATCTACGAAGAAGTAAAAACCCAGAACATACATTGGTTTTGACATTTCGCACGACTATAATTCAACCAACAACAAAAGTTTTTGATTAATGTGATACTAGTTGTTCGCGGAGAAAATCATGCATCACAAGAAGTAACGAATACTTGACGCTCACAAGGAACTCTGTGGAATATTCATTTCAAACGTTTCTCGGAAATTTTTACAAAAGAAAGTTTCTTGCGTGCAAGCTAAAAGCGTGATAATGACAGTAGAATCCATGTATTCCAAAACACAATGTCAAATTAAGTAAATTATGGAGTGAACAGATGATCTTTCACAGCTGTTTCCGGTGTTTTCTCAAGTTTCCTGAGAACATGCAGATATATTTACGATAACTTTCACTAACGTCACGTTATCACTATATGTATTAAGACTTAAAAAGAGATAAAAGAATCTATGAGAAAATTAATAGATAGGTTGCAATTATTTAACTTGGATTGAACAATAGAGATATCGAAAACGGTTAGGAAAATCACCTATAACTGAAATATTTCGGAAAATATTGATTATATAAAAATATGATTACTTTATTTTAAGGAAAATTATTTGGTCTATTGTTTATTTATGTAATATGGTTTAATTAAACATTTTAGAGATAGAGGATAATTAAAATATAATATATAGAGGATATATGAAAGACAAAGGGAAGTATTTTTTAATGCATTATCTGATTTACAAGCATAAGTAGTGAGTGAAAGGGATGCATAGCCTCATTGGAGATTAGGCTCACGAAAATCGTCCTCACAAATGTTGAGATGAGCTATTTTCCACTTTCCTATGAGATATACGTGAAAAGATCCCAAAAGTTATCATCATGCATCAGAGAATCAAATATCTCTGACATGACGTGGCTGGAAAGAACTACGCTGGGAGGAATTAACATCTGGCAAAAGTATGAGCATCGAATTGAGATAAGCCATAATTTCAGCAAGAAAAGTGGATACTTCTTTAAAGAAGAACAGAACAGTGTCCGAAGTGAGCCGATAAAGCTGATGCTGACGGTTCACAAATCTCAAATGTGAGAGAAGCAGAACTAGCAGATTAAGAAGATTCAATTCCTAGATTCAAAGAAGCAAATCTATAAGTTGATAATGGAAAAAAGAAAAATTAATTAATTTCTATAAAGTTTGTTTCCTGTTCGCTATTGAAGATACAGCAAAATCCTTTTCGCGAAACGAAGATAAATGGTTAAATACGGTTCAGAGATGGATTTATACACCGCGAGCTCAAAATGACAAATTCGAGTATTCAAACATACAAATACCACTATACAAGTTGTATACTACAACTGTTGTCACAATTTTTTAGAAACTTTTAATAGTCTGGCAAAAATGTAATTTGAATAAAAGTTCTGTATTTAGTGGACTATAAACTGCACTACAAAAGATCCCGCAAAAAATTTTTTTTATAAAAAATCAAGGTAACCTTAACTTTGTATGCAATTACAACAGGTGTTCAAATTGGTATGGATTGGATCCAATTTCTCATAAACATAGTTCAAGACGCTGAAGTAAATTTGTTTAATTTGATGCGACAATAACTCTTTCCTTTATTTATCTTAAATTTTTAATCTCAATGTCATTTCGAAATTATAATATGATGGGACATTGAATTCGCCAACTATAACACGGTGAGGTCAAAAATACATGATGCAAATTAAAAACGTCAAGATTTTTTTTTATCGAAAAATATTTCTTAGAGATCTTTTTATGTTGCAGTTTATAGCCCACAAAAAAAGATTCGAAATTTTGTTCGAAACACATTTTTTGTCAGAAGTCCATGAGAAATTATGGTGGCTGTTATAGCATAAATCTTCATCAGAGATTATCAAATATAGGAAAATGTAAACTGTGGTGGATGGCTTATTTGTTGCTGAACCGCTGTTGCGCGCAAGAACATACACGAGAATATTACATTTTTTACAGCATTCTTTATTGCATTTTTTGTTGCAAGGGAAAGAATTCAGAACTTGTACTTTTGAGTACAAAGTGAATTATATTCATACTTGTGTGGCATAGTGATAATTACAAATAACCAAAGTAGTAAAAGAGTTTGTGTTGGGCAGTTGAGAGGAACCTCGACACATAAGATTCACTTATAAAAGACACATAAGATACACTTATAAAAGAGAAAACACACCAAGATCCTATTAACACAAAAATTCCCTTTTTAAAAAAGTGATGCAATGGGCAGTTGAGAGGAACCTCGACACATAAGATTCACTTATAAAAGACACATAAGATACACTTATAAAAGAGAAAACACACCAAGATCCTATTAACACAAAAATTCCCTTTTTAAAAAAGTGATGCAACCATTCGAACAAGGCTAAACATTACTCGCTTCGGTAGAATATCGCGAAATCTCGAATTTTGCATGCACGTTCTAAGAATTACTGACCGCGCTGCTCAAATTCTAATGAGACAATGATCAATACTTTAG